>JBBPKV010000124.1:0-27122 GCA_038089455.1 Tylopilus cf. leucomycelinus
AAGCTGCGGGTCCTAGAACGAGGAGAGCGTAGGTATAAGTGATGGCAGGTCAACCATGCCAACGAGGCGAAGATTGAGTGGTACAGAATAAGAACAGACAGCGATAAAAGTAAAGAATCGTAACATTTAGTAAGTCAGTGAGTTATTTTTCTATTTGCTTCAAGTCCAAGATAGTGGAGTAGGTATCTTTGAGGCATGGTGTCATTGGTGGTTCTGGGTGTGGAGGTGAGGTGGACTGATTGTTTTGACCAGTCGATTGATGGCTTCCATTTCTGCAACCAAGGTATCCCCAGGATAATCTGTTTTTGTCCCAGATTAGTGGCCATGAGGTAGAGTTATTCTTGATGGGATCTGATGGTGATGGTAACACGGGCTTTCCATTGAATTGTTCCTCAGGAGTTGTGGGTTCCATCCACATTCCTGGCAACCAGGGGTTCAGGTAGTCTTTTTAAAGAGAAGCATATCTTGATGAGGAGACCCAGATTGATAAAATTTCCAGTTGTCCCACTGTCAATGAGGGCAATGCTTTCGACAGTTTGTGACTTATGTGTGAGGATAACTGGGAGGCACATAGTTCTCTCATTTGATATCCCTATGAGTATATGGTCTAAGTCATGGGAAGAGGACGTTGAGACAACTTTCTGGTTCAAAAATCTGAAGTTTCAAGATTAGCTATGGTCTCTTCATTCTTTGAGACCAGTTCTTCATAGTAGATATGAAGGGTTTGGAGGATATTCTCTTCTTTTTCTCCCTTGAGGCGAAAAGACTAGATGAAAGTTTCAAGTTCTATGGGAGCCAGAACATTCTGATGTGAAGCGGAAGTTGAGAGTTCTTGTGCCTCAACAAAGTGAAGGTTCTGGGGTCTGGGGAGACGAGAGTTGGTTACTGGGATGCAAGGACATGATGAGAATTGGGGCATTGCTCATGGAAGACCAAGAGGAATGACAGTCATGAGCGCTATGTCCTTTCTTCCAGCATTTGAAGCAAGCTCCTTCTTGTATGCATTGAGCTCATTCAGCTGGGGTAAGTTTGGGCAGGGCAATAAGTTCATCTATATCCATGGCATTAGGATCATGATAGGGGTGAGGTTAGGAGAAATAGGAAGGTGCTCCATGTTGTCCTCATAGAGCATTGATGCAAGCAAGTTGGGCATGGAAAGTCTTTGCCTTCTGGATCCAGTCATTGAGGGTAGTGGGGATGGTTGCCATGGAGAGTATCATAGTAGCAATATATTGGTCTAATCTAACAGAAAACTGGTCAATGAGGGTATTAGCATCAGTAATCCCTGCTTTGGCAGTGAGGGTCTGGAATTCAGTAATATATTTCTGGAATCCATTATCTACTTCTCCATTGGGGCGATGAAGGGTTTTCTGATTGAGTTGATAGAGATCTCTGTGAGTAATGGCTTGTTCATCAAAGGGATAAAATGTAGTGGTGAAATCCTCCAAAAAACATTCAAAGGTTTTGTCTCTAGCTAGGACAGCGGGGTCTATAGCTTTAGTGTACCAATTGGACACAAAGTTCAAGGTGATTCCATCACTTACTGAGATGCAACTGAGGGCAGTGAGGACTTTGGCTTGTTTTGTATTATAGATGGTGATATTTAACAAAAAGTAGACATTCATGCCTTTGATTCATTGAGTAGCATCGATGGCTTTGCTAGTGAAGTTGACTGGGAGAGCTGCTTTAATCTCTGGAGTGGCCATGGTGACAGGGTTAGGATTTCTAGATGGTAGTACTGGGTAGGTGACCTTGGTGATGGGGTCTAGGCTAAGACTAGGATAGGTTGTTCTAAAAGAAGGACTGTGACTCATGGGAAAGCTGGGGTTACTACAGGTCTAGGGTTGCTAGGGCTTGAGGTACTGGTGGTTGCTGGACTGGTGTCTGGGTGGTACTTGGTGGGGCGTTGAGTGAACATTATCTAGGACTACTAGCTGGTGGGATTGATGCTCTCTCTACAAGACAGTGAGAGATATACTTGGGTCTGGTTTCTGGGTTTAGCTGGGTGGTGTTTTCATTGTCACTGTGATGATGGGACTGGGGGTTCGATACAACATGGTGGGTAGGTAAGGGTCCTATTCCTGGAAAGGAGGGATGAAGAACACTTTCAATCTTTTGTTATGAAGGATGTCTTTCTATGTCCAAGAGTACTTGAGAAAGAGACTAGCATAAGGATCTCATAAAGAGTCACACACTACCACTAGTCCCAGAACAGGGAAATTAAATAGTCAAAGATTATCAAGCTACTACTGGAGCAGTGAGCAAGATGTTCGATGAAGGACTAAGAGAGATGCTCTTAGGACGATAATTAATGTATATTGCATAGATTGAAAGTGAGGAATACAAGACTTGTCTGGGTATAAGTACTAGATGATGACTAAGCATGGAAAGCTATAGAATTGTCTAGAAACTGAAGGAAAGGGAAAGATGTAGTTGATAGAAGAGAATTAGCTAGAGGAGACATGAGTTCATATAGAATAAATCTTCTAGCTCAACATACCTTCATCAGTATAGAAGGGAACAGAATTAGATAGACTGATGAAGGTTAATTAGATATGATCCTGTCATATGGAATAGAAGAGTCAGAAGGTGAAAGATAGGATAAATGGGTCACAAAAGAGTTAGATCCTAAGAAGCAGGGCCAAGAGTAAGAAGCAAGTACTTATAGAGAAATGTAGGTTTGCCATGCCATAGTGCAATTACAAGTCAAATGGAAAGAAGAAACATGCATCAGTATAAGTATGAAATCGTAACACTGGACACTAGGAGAAGCTATCTTTGTGGTGGGAGTTCCTATATGATGAAGTCACAAGGATAAGACAATGCTCTGTTGGCAAAGTACAGAGAATGCTAGAGACAACAGTCAATGTCTGCTAGCTAAGGACAAGAGATCTGGCTACTTTGGAAAAGTAGAGATTGAGCTTAGAGATCAAGCATAGGAAATAAAGGTTGTTGATAAGACTGAGCTGAAGTACATGGCATGCTAAGTGGGTATATATACTGTAGACAAGGAGGATGGGTAAGCAAATGTCATGCTGACAAATCATATTAGTGATCATGACAAATTGATGGTGCAATAAGAAGTCTGAATGGTATGCTAATGATGTCATTGATGACGAAATGGTTATAAAGTGAAATAACTAAGCAGTCCATTGACTCATCATATGGAAGTAAGCATGAAGTGATGAGTTGAAAGAAAGTTACCAGTTGGGATTCAAACCTGATGTCTGATGCATTCAAGGAAAGTGAGGTAAGTAAAGGAAAACATATAATCAAGCATAGAGTCATAACATTACTTCCATGTTAAGATGAGACATTGCTCAAAGTCTCAAGATCCCAGGGGTCTGGGAAGGTCAACCACCTAGATAGATCAAAAGTCATAACTGAGAGACCCAGTGATGTTTCCTTCTGTAACAGAGTTGAAGCCATCATCAGATAGCAGATAGTTGTCCACCAGAGTCTTGCTAATAGAAGATCTGCTTCATGATGGATAAGAGATAGCTTGGGATCTCCAATAAAAGAGGGAGGAAGGTGGGCTGCAGTGTGAAGAGGATGAAAAGGGAGAAGGTGGTAGGTGACAGGGATAGCAAAGCAGACAATGGTTTTGAGGGTGACCTGGTAACCAGTGGAAGTAGATGGGACATTGGTATATGGGACAGTTGAGCCTGATATGTCTGAGGCAGTGACAAGAGTAGCAGACATTGGGAAACTGTAGGTCATCATAAGTAAGGGGAAATGACAGGGCCCATGCATGCTGTAGTTCAAGGCAGATGATAACTGTGATTTTTTCATCTCTCAATAGGGAGAATGAGGCAGAGGGGGGAGTTCTGGAGAAGGAAGAGGGTAGTCCTATGACTGGACAGGGTAAATCCACAGTGGTGGCAGCTTCTTGCAGGTAGTGATCCAGGTCCAGAAGGAATGTGTTCATCTCTAGCTGATGGAGGATGACTTATAGTAATCCAGTGGTTTTATGTTGAATTTCTTGAAGGATGGTGATGACAGTGGGGGAGACATTGGACCTAGATATGGCAAGGAGAATCTGGGCTAAGTGAGATACCTGCAGGAATGTGTGATAGAGGGTATATAGTAGGGATGACATATCTAGGTGAGTACCAATGGGTACAGCAAGGTGGGTGTCTCTCATCATTTGTGTCATATGATTTAGATCTCATATGTTAGGGATTTCATCCCTGAAGTGATGGGCAGTAGTAGGGAGATCAACAGAGACTGGGAATCCTGGGTGAATGAAGTGTGGGGGTGGTACCAGTAATGCATCCTGGTCCCATCTCAGGTTGGCAACAGTGAAAGAGTGGGACAATGAGTGAGAGAGAGGATGATCGGAGCAATGGACAACTCTGTGATAGAAAGAGAGAACATAGCTAGACAAAGGTTCAAAGTGTCAATGATTAAACAAAGAGAAAGGAGAATACTTAGCATCATCATGCAAACAATAGAAAGGAAGAAGGGAAATGGTTTTTATATCCTTGGAGAAGAGTGGTGGAGTGTTAGAGGTTAGATTCAGGTTCTCACCAATCTTCTTTGACAGTATACTCCTTCTATCAGATCAGGAAGGAAGGAATTCCATTCCAGATTCTGTACTTTAATATCTACTCTACTTCATATTTTTCTTCATTGTTTATAAGTGATGAAGGGGGTTTTGGGAAATTGGGCTTGTGTATGCTATTTTCATGATAGAATGATAAGAGAGAAGCATGGAAGACCAGATGGATCTTCCATGTCTTTGGGAGTCAGAGTTTGTATGATATGGGAGATAAGATCTTTTTGATAAGGAAGGGTCCTTCTCTTTTAGGTGCAAACTTTGAGTCCACAAGGTGGCATTTCAAGTTTCTAGCATCTAGCCATACCTTATTGCCAGGTATGAATGGGATATACTTGCCTTAAGTTCAGGATACCATGGTCTGGCAGGCAAGTTTGTGAATGGCCAGGGCTCCATTTTTGGTGGTGGAGAGGACTTAAATGTGGTCATCAACTGTGGGTAGAGAGGAAGATAGAAGGATAGATGGGAGAGGGATGGGATTATATCCCATTATAAGGAAGAATGATGACTTGCTAGTAATAGAGTGAGGGCAGTGATTGTGGGCAAATTCAGTGTGTGCTATAGAATTGGTCTAGAAGGATGGGTTCTTGCCATAGTAGATGTAGAGGTATGTTTTAAGTTCTTGGTTAACCCATCCGTCTGTAGATGATAGATAGATAAGAGGGTGAGATTATAGTTGAGAAGTTTTCCTAACTCTTTGGCAAAGCAGGCAGCAAACTGAGGGCCATGGTCAGAGATAATTTGATCATAGAAAGCAAATTGGATATATACTTTCAAGAAAAAGAAGGTACCAATACCTTCTATGATAACAGACTTATTAGTGGGGCAAAGAATTACCCCCTTTGTAAGGCCATGGTCCACCATGACCAGAAGAGAATTGCAGTCAGAGGAGAGTGGGAGGTTGGTAATGAGGTCACATGACACTTGCTGAAATAGGTGAGTGCAGGAAGAGGAAAGAGGTATGGAAGATGACATGGTAGGATGTGTGTTGACTTTGGATTGCTAGTATAATGCCTAGCTCTCAATGTAATGTCAAACAAATTGGGCGAGGCCTGGCCACTAGTACTCTGAGGAAACAAGCTGGTAGATTTTAAGAAAGCCAGGGTGGCCAGCAGTTTCATGATTATGGTAGCAACAGAAAATGTCATGCCAAAGGATACCTTTGGGGAGAATATACACTTTGTTGTGATATGTAAGGATGCTGTTGTGGACTTTCCAGTCCAAGAGGTGGGAATGGAAGGGAGCAGGGATGTTCCCCTCAAGGATGCAGAGTGTGGTGAGGTAGACAAAGTTGGAGATGAACTCCTAAGTGATGACTTGGGCAAGGGAGGTATCAATGAGCTAGATGAAGAGTACATCTGGGAGGAGGGTAACATTATGGTTATCCCAGTCTTTGGTGAGATAATGGTCAGCATGGCAGAAGAGGGCATCAGGGACAATGAGGTCCTTGTTGGGGGGATGTGAGTGAATTTCAGATTAAAGTCTGAAAGATCAAGAAGCCAATAGGCTTGGTGATGATTTAGGTTCTTGGGTTGCCTGAAGTACATGAGATTCTTGTGATCTGTGAAGACCTGGATAGGGAAGGGAGATTCTACAAGATAATGATGCCATGCTTTGAGGGCATACATCACCATGAGAAGTTCTTGGTCATAGATCTTGTAGTTCTGCTAAGCAGGAAGGAGGGATTGGGAGAGATAGGAGCAGGGGTACCATTCTTCATTGGCATCAGTCTGGAGAAGGACAGTAGTAGTGTTGACTAGTAAGGCATCAGAGATGATGGCGAAGAGTGTAGAGAGGTTAGAGAGGCAAAGAACCAGTTCTGCCATAAAAGCCTTCTTAAGGGCAAGGAAGGCTATGTTGCAAGTGGGGGTCCAATCCCACTTTAGGTTCTTTTTAGTAAGATCAATGAGAGGTTACACCATCTTAGAGAAGTGGTTAAGAAAGCAGTGGTAGAAGTTGGCAAATTCAAGGAAGGAGCATACTTCCTTGACTGAGGAGGGGATAGGCCATGAGGAGATTCTCTGGAGTTTCACAGGGTCCATGGCAATTTTGCTATCTCAAAGGATCATTCTGAGATAGTCGATTTCAGAGGTATTGAAGGTATATTTTTCAAAATAAAGGTAGAGATTGAGTTTCTTCATACATTGAAGGATGTGGAGGGTTCTCTCTCTATGGGTGACTTTGTCAGCAGAGTGGATGAGGAGGTCATCCATGTAGATGATGAGCCATCCTTTGATGATCATATCCTTAAAGGAGTCATTCATGAAATGCTGGAAGGTGGGTGATGAGTTTGTTGGTCTGAAGAATATTACCATGGGCTTGAAGAGATCTTGGTGGGTGATGAAAGTGACCTTCCATTGGTTACTCTCATGGATGTGAACATTGTTGTAACCCCATTGGGCATTGAACTTGATAAAAATTTTTGATCCCCATATCTGATCTATTAGGTTGGAGATAAGCAGGAGAGGGTAGACTTCATTCAGATACCAGTAATCTTGGCAGGGGTAGAGTTTGCCATCCTTTTTTTTGATGAAGAAGAACAGGGATGCTTACAGAGATTTGAAGAGCTGAATTTTTCCAGACTTGAGATGTTCTTTGATGAAATCATCTGCAGCTTTCTTTTCATTGGGGGATAGGGGATATAGTTTCCTGATCTTCAGGGTGAACATGTTGTCAAGTTGTATTTTGTGGTGATAAGGATGTTTGGGAGGTAGTTCTCCTGGGGCCAGTTCTCCAAACACTTTTGCAAAGCATTCATATTGAGGGAGTATCATTCACTTGGGTTTTTTGGTAAACTGTTTAGCAGCTAGCTCAGTAGCTTTAGTGAGCTTAGCAATGAGAGCATGGGGGATGTAATGGGAACTGCTTTTTATAAAGTAGTTGGTGACACCAAGTCTGATGATTCATTGCACTTTGTGGACTTGGACTACTCTTAGGTAGCATTGGGCTTCAGTTTTTTTTTTGAGGTAATCAAAGAGAAGTTTGTCATGAACTTCATCGACATAATGGATGTGAGGGGAGGTATTTGGGGTAATGGGTCCTTAAAGCTTATTGACATTGTAGAAGCTCATTGCTCTTTATATTTACAGACTGGTTTCTCATGTCAGTTCAGGTTCTCATATAGGTCTTTCCATCATGTTCAAGAAGTCCATCATGTCTTGTGTTGGTTCGATGTTGGTCCATTCCTATCTGTGCATATTTTGTCACTTCAAGTCTGATTGACAGTCCACTTTTCAGTCCTATTCATAGTTTGAGTTTGGACATGATCTTTTATTTTCTTATTCTTGTTGTTATCTGTTACTTCCAATAAGTCATAAGTCACCTTCTGTCTCAGTTACATCAGTCATAGATGGGACAGTATTTCATTTAGACTTGGAATATTCATTGACAGGTACATATGGCCCTTTGACTTGACCTTGTGGTGTCCTTTGACATGACTATATGTTTCTACACAGTCCTAGGAAAATGCCTAGACTATAAAGACTTGTATCATGTATTTGAATATCATCACTTATTAGGTTTCACTTCATTTTTAGTTTTTGTTTGAGATTCCTCTTGGTTTATATCTTTGTTGCCATTTGTTCCTTTGTTCCTTTGTCCCTTCATCATTTGCTGCTCATTTCATAGTCCGATATTTCAGACCATCTCACTCACAGTCCAGACTATGCCAGACTGATCTATTTCAAGCAAGGACTATGGTCTTAGCTACCCCTTCTACTTGGTCACCTTTGGAATCCCTGGAATGAGCTTATACTTGCTTCCTTCATTTTAGCTTGACTTCACCATTTACCTTGGTGGTCAGCACCCTCACACTTATTATCTTTCTTACAGCATGGGCTGTGGTGAGGGTGACATTCCTGGAGTAATAAGAGGGTAATTTGTTCAAGGAACAAGTGATGGAAAGGGTCTGGGTGGACCAGTCAATGGTAGGGTTGGCTTTTTGGAGCCAGGGGAAACTGAGAATGATGTTCTCATTTCCACAGTTCATAACATGGAAGACCATATCCATAAGGACACCTTGGATGTTGAGAAACAAGGTAGTGGTGAAGTGGATTATTCTACCTTTATTTGAGGATTGATCCATGTTTTTGACAAGAATTGGGTGTTTGAGGCATGTAGTGGGGAGGTGATATTTTTGAACAAAGCCCCAGTCAATGTAGGAAATTTCAGCCCCACTATTGATGAGAGCTCAGATATCAATAACTTTGGTAGAATGTAAAGTGGTGAGAAGTTGTACTGGGATTATGATGGACTTCTTTACAGCTCATACTCATATACTAGAAGGAGAGGAAGAGTGCATTATCAGTTCTTTCTCTTTTAAAAACCCAAGAAAGCCACTCTAGCCATGATAGGGAAGTCTTGTTTCCCTTTGTTGTCTTCATTATCTTCCTAGTTAATTAGGGGGAGAGGTTGTTCCTTAACCTTCCTAACTTTCTTGGGAACTGGTGGTGGAGTGGGTTAAGAGGGGAAGTGGGGACAGTTGTGTGAGGAGTGACCCTTTTGTTGACACTGGAAACATTGGTTTTCCCTGATGTATCATGCTCATTCTTCTGAAGTCATCTTCTGGACCTTGATGGAATTTACATCCATGTTGTTTGGGTCTCTGGATGTGGAGGAGATAGGTACCTGGGAAAGCCAGGATTTGGAAGGGGGTGTTCTCTCATGGCAGTAAGCAATAGCTTAAAAGCATTCCCATTGCAATTGGAGTTTCATGGCTTTCTTGATAATCTTATTGAGGGTATCTGTTGTGGTTTTCACAGACATGAGGAACTATGTGTGTATGGCACTAAGTACAGGGCTCAAATGCATGAGGTAGTGAGATAGATGGTAGGATGAGAAGTCACACTTGTTCTCAATGACATGCTGGAGAGTAACCATAAATGATACAAATAGATTCAACTAGCAAATACAGGTGAGACATGAGGGTTTATAAATGTAGGTAATGTGCACACAGACCAAGCTGTGTGAGATAAGAAATTACTAAAAGAGGAACAAGTCCTAGTCAGCAATAAGAAGTCTGAAGGTTCTAGAAGGTTCTGCTGAGTTCTGTAGTTGAAAGGGCAAAAGAGTTGCATGGTCACATGCTACAGGTCACATGATTAGAAAGTTGGAGTGCTTAGTCAGTGGCTAGCTTAGGTAATGAAGAAAATAGGGGCAAAAATGTAATACTATCCCCTTTCTAGGACTCATATTCCAGGTGAGTTATAGAGAATCATAAATAGTTGTTCCCATGGAGGCAGAAGAGAGAGATGAAGCTGGAAAGGGAGATTTCACGATTTGCAGGGTGCAGAGGGATGAGAATGATGGAAGTCATCAATGACATCCTAGGCATGTGATATGTTTTTGACTAGTTCCCAGGTTCAGTCAACTTCATTATATCCTTTCCAGTGAATGAGATATTTGAGACCCTGTGATATAGTCAATTTCAAATTCCTCATATCCTTCCTGGTTGACTAAGATGGCATTAGGGTGAGGAACCAGTTGTCCTAAATGTGATTTATGATAAGGTTTGACCCTAGAAACATTGACAATGGGATGGATGTGGACTGATTTGGGAATTCAAAGTTTGACTACATTTGAAATGGTGGCAAGGATTTCATATGGGCCAATCCATTTCTAGGTTAGCTTCTTTGTGGTGTATGGAAGTGTCAGGTTCTCAGTGGATAGCCACACCTTATCTCCAATGGCATATTCCAATGCATTCAACTTTCTTTTATCAGTCTATAACTTCATCTTTTCTTGGGCATGATATAATGCCATTTCTATTTCTTTATGGGTTTTTCTGCTTTCTTTAATAAATTCTCTTGCCAACAAAGACAATCCCCATTCAAAGCCCATTTAAGAGAAATAGTTATGGGTGACAGCAAAGGGGATTGTGCTGGTGGCAGTAGTGAAGGAGTTATTATGGGAGAATTGTGCTATTTTAAGCCATTCAGCCCATGAGTCCTGTTTTTTGAAAACATAATTGTGAAGATATTGTTTGAGTTCACAATTAATACATTCTGTTTGTCCATCAGTCTGAGGGTGATAGATAGTAGAAAGCTTTTAGAAGATACCCAATAAGAAGTAGAGTTTCATGGTAAAATTAGACATGAACTGTGATCCTCAATCAGAAACTATCATGGAAGGTAGACTGTGCTAGTACTAAACATTGTCCTGAAATAGTTTAGCTAAGTCCTTGGAAGACAATTGTATAGTACAAGGAACAAAGATGACTTCTTTAGAAAAATGATTGATGATTATGTGAATGGAGTCAAAGATTGATGAGAGAGGAAGTCTTGTAATTAAATCAACAGAGATGTCTGTCCAAGGTTTGCTAGCTACCAGTAATGGGATTAATTTTCCTGTGGGTGGCTTGGCACTTCCTTTGAATCATGCACAAACTGCACAACTAGCAATGTAGTCCTTAATGTCTTTGGAGAAACTGGGCCACATATAGTACTAGGATGGTAAATGGGAAGTGTGCCCAACTCCTGAATGTCTGGCCAACAGTAAGACATGACAAATTTCAAGAAGTTGGTGATGTAAAGAAGGTGATACAAATATTTTGTTTTTTTCATTTAAGAAAAGTGATTGTTCAGGATCATAATAGAAAAAGGGTATAGAATCAGGAAGGAGTATGGCAGAGTCTTTTTGTAATGTCACAATGAACAGAGACAAGAGTTAGATGTTGTTAATGAAGAGGTTGGGAAGTAGGATGGTGATATTTTTATTAGGGTCTTCTGTGGCCTCTCCATGGTCTGGTCTCCTGGATAAAGCATCTGCTCAGCCATTTGATGCTCCAGGCTTGTAGACAATGGAATATGAGTACTCTTGCAAAAAGATATGCCATCTTGCTTGTTGCTAAGATAAATCCTGAGGTTTCTTGAAGAACTCGAGGTTTTTGTGATCTGTCTAGACCTCAAAATGGTCCTTTCCTAACAGATAGGGCCTTCACTCATCAAAGGCCCATATTACCACTAACAACTTCTTATCTCTGATGAGATAGTTTCATTTGACTGCACTAAAGAAGTGGGAAATAAATCCTGCTGATCACCATAGTCTATTTTCTCCTTTTATAGATAGTACTACTCCTGTGGCAATGTCTGAGGCATCAATTTCGATGCAAAGTTTCTTTTTTGGGTCTAGGTATGCTAAAAGGAAACCCTCAGTAAACTTTTGTTTGAGCGTCTGAAATATTTGCCATTGTGCTTCTTTGAACTTGAATGGAGTGTCTTTCTTGGTTAGATCATTGAGGGGTCTAGTTATGTTGGTGAAGTTGGGAATGAAATTTCTATAGTAATTACATAGTCTAAGGAATCCTTGTAGCTGCTTTAGTCTAGTAGGTTCAGGCTATTCCAAGACCCCTGCAACTTTGGACTTTTGCATTACAACACTGTCTTTAGAAACTACAATATGAAGAAAGTCTACTTTTTTACTGAGAAAAATGGCATTTCTTGGTCATTTTTACAAAGATGCCAAAGTACCTCCTTAACTACTTCCTTGTTGTTGTGGTCTCATAGACATGAGGAACTATTGTGAGTAGCACTAGGTCTTGGGGCACAATGTTATAATATAGCCCCTATTCTCTTCTCATCTAAGCTAGCTGCTGACTAAACTCCCAACTTTTCAAGTCACGTGACCAGTAGCACATGACCATGCAACTTTATTTCCCTTTTACTATAGAACTCAGCAGAATATTCTAGATGTTTCCAACTTCTTATCTCTAGCAATGGTCTTCCTCTATATTTGGTAATTCCTTATCATACATAGCTTGGTCTGTGTGCACAATCTCTACATATATAAACCCTAGACACTCATTGTATTCCCTCAGTTGAATCCACTTGTATCATTCATGGTTGTTCCCAAATGTGCCATTGAGAACTTGTGTGACAACAATCCTTCATATTACCCCCATTGTAGTGCTTTGTTGTCCCAGAGGAATCCCAGGACAGATTCATGTGCCTATAGCAAGAGCATCCCTGAGCCTTAGTGCATTATAGGGTAGTGTTCTCACGAAGCTAGCCACAGTTGTATTTCCCTGGGCTGTTCTTCCTCTGCTATGTTGACATCTGTGGTGCTTCCCTTTGGCTGTGGCATATTGGATCTGTGTGAAGGCATAGCTGATACTTTGGATTTGTAGATGCATGCATCTCCGGGACCTTGTGCTCTGCTCAGGTCAATTTTTGGATTTCCTAGGACTTCGTGTCTAAGTTTTGATCTTTGTGCTCCTCTCCTAGCCTAAACTTCACATCTAAGGCTAGTCTACTCTAGTTCCAGTAGCAGCTAGCCTAGTGTCTGTGGGCGACCACAACACACAAGGCATGAGATAGCTAGGTAGTGGTGAGGGACAAGAAGTCACACTTGGATCTCAATGGCATGCAGGGAGCAATCATAAATGATACAAATGGATTTGACTAGTGAGTACAGGTGAGATGCAATGGTTTATATATGTATAGAGTCTGCACACAGACCAAGCTGTGCAAGATAAGGAATTACTAAAAGAGAAACAGGACCTAGCCAGCAATAAGAAGTCTGAATGTTCTAGAAGATTCTGCTGAGTTCTGTAGCTGAAGAGGAAAGAAAGTCACACAGTTACATGCTACAGATCACATGATCAGAAAGTTGGGGTGCTGAATCAGCAGCTGGCTTAGGTAAGAGGAAAATAGAGGCAAAATTGTAACACTTGTGCTGTTCCTTTGATTTGCCCTTAGTATAGATATTGATATCATCGAGGTAAATAAGAACTACTACTGTGTACATATTGTTGAAAATATCATTCATCATTTGTTGAAAGGTAGGGGGTGAATTCATCATTCCAAAATACATATCAAGTGATTCATAGGATCCCAAGGGGATTACAAAGACATCTTTTTATTCATTGCCTTCTTTGATGTATATGTTATTGTATTCCCATCAGAGGTCCAAGGTGGTAAAGAGGTCTGTGCTGCATAGTTGGTCAATGAGAGCAGGGATTAAGGGAAGAGGGTAGGAATTTTTGATTCTCCCTGACTTAAGATATTGATAATCCATAACTAAATGTTTCTTGCCATCTTTTTTGGGTATGAAAAACACCAGGGATGTTTGTGGGGATTTGGATGGATGAATATATCCCTTAGCTAGTTCTTTGTCCAAAGAGGTACATACTTCTTCCATTTCCTCATTGGATAATGGGATTATATGATATTTTTTTGGAATGAAATCTGGTGTGAGATCAATAGAGTGATCCCAAGGTTTCCATTCTGGCATTCATTTTGCTTTATTCTCAGAGAAGATATCTAGGAATTCATGATATGCTTTAGGTATTTTATTCTTCAATCTCAGTTCAAGGTTCTATTGTTGCATGCAGACATAGGGGAGATAGGGAGGTAAATGAGAGTAGACTTGATTGTGCTGGTTGATGAATTGTCCTTTGTTGGTGCAGGAGGTGAGTACATTGCAATAGGGGGTACAGTGTTCAAATAAATATTTTTTTATACCCAGTCAATCTGGGGATTATGTCAATATAGCCAGTCATAACCTATAATAAGTGAGTGTGATCCCAGGTTAAATACTAGTACATCTATGGGTTTGCTATGAAGGGTATAATGTGTTATTTCTCCAATGGATCCTCTAGTACTGTCAGTGTTGGTTATTCCAAAAGGAGAAGAGAGGGGGAAAAGTGGGATACCCTTCTTTTGGTAGAAATCTAGATTGATGAACATGTTCAAAGCTCTGGAGTCTAGAAGGGCCTTAAGTATCATTTGATGTCAATTAACTCCAATTAGATATGTAACTCATGTGGAAACTTCTAGTTTGTCATTGATCATTGATGTCTGTCACAATTGGGGTTGTTGTAAAGGGATTTTTCTAATCTACCATATAAGGGAATTAAGCACACTATATTTTTTATCTGGTGCTGTGCCACAAGTGTGGATGCCCTTTTGAATAGCAGCCAAGTTATGTATTTGTACAGATAAGTTTGTAATAGGGAAATCAGATTTGCAGCAATCAAGAAATGAGTCAAGCTAGTAGTTACCCTTTTCAACTACTGGCTATTTTCTTTTAAAGCCTCAGCTACCTTTTCAGCCACCTCTACCTATAGCTTGTCCCTCCAATAGGCTTTGGCTTCTGCAGATATATATACTTCATTTGTATAACTTGTTCTATGGGAAGAAATTCTTTGGTTTGAGAGTCTAGAGTCCTATGCCTGTTCCTGTGGGAAAAAGGAGGGAACTTCCATGTATCCCACCATATTGGCATCCCAAATGTATTGTTCCCATTGCCTTTGGGATAGAGTGTTTCTAATGCAGGCATTGGGATTGGTGGGACAATTGGGCTAAATATAATCTCATTGGTGACAACCATAACATTCTCAGTTATCAGGGAAAGGGCAGTGTGTCTGTGGAAGAGAAGGTGCTGGCAGAGATGAAGGTGGAAGAGTTCATTGATATCCAGGGGATAAAAGTGAACAAGACCCTTGGAAGCATTGCAAGAGGTGTGATTGATATGGAGATGGTCATGGGAAGGAAGCACATGGATGGAAAGGGGCTTTAGGTGGTCCACACTCCAAGGCTATCTGTTTAAACCCTTGCCTAGTGTCTAGTACATGTATACACCAGGCTTTGAAGTCTCCTGGAGTTACTTCACAATTTATAGCTACATGATAATAAATTTTGTAGTCTAATCTCTTGCAAAACAGCTCCACCACATGTGTATTGGCCAAGTTGGCTTCTTGGACTAGGATTTTGAAGTCTTGAACAAATGTGTCTATGAGTCTATTATTTTGACAGCATTGTTCTATTTCCTTGAACATCTCATGGATGTGTCAGGTTACTTGGAACAAATTGGTTACTTCTTCTTTGAGCATCAGCTAGGCCAGCCACATATCATCCCCATAGGTGGCAGCCTGCTGGGCTTTTGGATCTATTACTTCATCTTCCTTGGTAAGGTACTTGCCCAAGGTTAGGTATGTGAATGCCTCAGTCTTTTCTTTGAGGCAAGATAACAAGGCAATAAAGCATATCTTGTCATTTTGCCATGTTTGGGCAGTGACCCATAGATTCAATTTGGCCCACCATAGTTTCCATGTTTTTCTATCTCTGTTCCATTTCCCAGGGTTGGCAATCTTCTTTGCTACATCTTGAGTTCTATCTGCAGTCAAATCCCACAGTCCTGTTATAATCTCTTATATATATTGATGCATGTTTCTTCTTTCCTGTTATCTTGTTATCTCTTGATGGCATGGCTGACCTTCTTTCAAGTACAAGTATTCTCTTCTTGTTCTTGGTCCAGCCTCTTGGGACTTAACTCTTTTGTAGTTTGTCTGTCCTGACCTTCATCTTCTGACTCTTCTCCTCCATATGACAGGACCATACCTTATTGACCTTCATCAGTCTATCTAGTTCCATTCTCTTCTATACTGATAAAGGTATGTTGAGCCAGAAGACTCATTATCTATGGACTTGTCTCTTCTCTAGTTGACTCTCTTATGTCAGCTATGTCATCCCCTTTCCTTGTAGTTCTACAAGGTTCTATAACCTTCTATGCTTAGTCATTGCATAGTACTTATACTTGAACGAGCCTTGTATTCCTTACTTTCGATCTATGCAATCCACATTGAGAATTGTCCTAAGAGTAACTCTCTTAGCCCTCTACCAAGTACTTTGCTCACTACCTAACTAGCAGCTTGATAACCTTTGATCCCATCAATCTTCCATCTCAGGAAACTAGTGGTAGTATGCAACTCTTTGTGAGATCCTCATGCTAGTCATCCTTAGACACTCTTGAACATTAAGAGATGTCTTGCATAACAAGTCCTTGGATCAAGTCACCAATGTTGGTTCCCATGATTGGTGAGGGTGGGAGTTTGATTAGAGGGGAGGAGGTTCTGCTCATACACTACAGGTGCAAAAACTTTATTGTTCTAGTTACAATTCCCTACATTGCCTTGAGTTCCCTTTATATGTTCTACATTAGGGGTAAGTAATTTTGTGGCCTAAAGAGATCAAATTGCAAATGATTTTCTTGGCAGTTAAACTATCAAAAGAAGATGAGAGTGCAATCATTGCCCAAAGATCAGTACTAAAGAGTAAAAAGACAATAGAAGAATATTCCACTCAAAGCTAGTGCTATTTTGGTTGCTAAGACTGTGATTTGCATATATCTAGTAAGTGCAGGTATGCTTACTGTCTGATATTTTCCAATCAGACTCTAGGTAATCTACACACATGAGTATGAAGGAAAGATTTTGATTGGAAGTGGAGGTGGTATCAGTGGCAAAGTTATATTGGATAATGGATGAATTTGAGGAGGTATTTGGGGGCCTGTTTTCAGCATAGGCATATTCAACTTTTCTAAAAGCTATTTCTTCTTTCCAGCAATCTTCTCAGAAATCTATGCCTTCTTTTGCCTAATTTGAGTTGCTGTTCAATGCCTTGTGCTACTTCAGCAACATCTTCAATCGCCCATTCAATATTATGATCTAATCTTCACAGTTGCTCTACCCAATCAGTGAAGAGTGATGCCAAATAAAAAACTGCTATAAGAGCAATGGTCTACTTAAATGCCTCCAGTTCAGCAACTATAGTAACTAACTAGAGCATATGATAGATGCTCTACCTCCCTAATCACTTAGGGGACTAATAGAACAATATATACTCAGCCTAAGTAGCAGCAGCTGTTGTTTCTAGTTGCAGTTCACAAACTAGGCTTGACTCTAGTGTAGACTAATCAATCCCAATGGGGATGAGGTGGAAGGCTGGCTAGCAATATAAAAACTGCTCTTCTCAGGGGCTTCTTCAAGTAGTGCAAGGGAATATGAAAATAAAATCATTGGCAATAGCCAGAGTGATCCCTTAGCTCTAGGGTCTAGGTAGTGCCTATATAGTCGAATCCAAGTGTTGTGGTTCTCACAGACATGAGGGATTATGTGTATAGGGCAATAAGTACAGGGCTCAAAGACACAAGGTAGTAAGGTAGGTGGTAGGATGAGAAGTCACACTAGTTCTTAATGGCATGCTGGAGAGCGACCACAAATGATACAAATGGATTTGACTAGTGAATACAGATGAGATGTGAGGGTTTATATATGTGGGTAATGTGCACACAGACCAAGCTATGTGAGATAAGAAATTACTAAAAGAGGAACAAGTCCTAGCCAGTGATAAGAAGTCTGAAGGTTCTAGAAGGTTCTACTGAGTTCTATAGTTGAAAGGGCAATAGAGTTACACAGTCACATGCTACAGGTTATGTGATCAGAAAGTTAGAGTGCTTAGTCAGTGGCTGGCTTAGATAATGAAGAAAATAGAGGTAAAATTGTAATAGTATCAGGGACATTTTCAAGGGTATAGATTCAATTCATCAGGGGAACTGGTATTTCTGTGGAAGAATATTGGATTAGGACTGCTTGGTCCATTATCCTGGCTAGGGAGACATTGTTCCTAAAGTGAGCTATATAGTTACCTAAGGAGAGTTCATAGTGGGTTTTGCCATTCTTTCAGCATTCAATTATTTTCTTGTTGGCAAGCCAGTGGAGGGCATCACTGGCAACATCATAGCGGTTTATGAACCCAGTTTTGAATTTTGATTCAAAGATGGCCCAGGTTCCAATTGTTAGGATACTGCTTGCAGGGGTGGTTTTACAGTAGGTAGAGACCCAGGTGAGGGCTGGTTCCTTAGTCATATAGAAGAGGGCATAGGTGACCCTCTTGGCATCAGTGTTGTAAATGTCTTTGTTTACTCTGAGGTAGAATTTGACTGAGTTCAGCCAAGGATGGGCCTTTATATAAGTGCTATCAAAAGGTTTGGGGATCTCCAGGTGAAGTTCAGTGGGTTTGGTGGAGGTTATGGTAGAGGGAATTGATTATGGTGGTGTGAATGGAGTAATTGTGCATACTTGGGGATCTAGAGGGAAGATAGAGGGGTGGCAGGTGATAGGTGTGGGTGAAGGTGGAGTGAGGGTTTGGGGAATATTCACTACATGGGAGAATTTGTAGGCAAGTGTAGTTATCATAGGATCATTCTCCTGTATTTGAAGATCAAGGTCAAGGGTTTCAACTATTATCAGACAAGTCAAGATTCTGGGATTAGGTGCCCAGTCATGGAAAGATCTAGCTGAGAGACCATGGATTCGCAATCGTGACTTATCTAGTGATAGCTGTAGTAGGGTGAGCTTAGTCTTTTGTTATGACCATCTAAGGTTCATAGTCATGGCTTGACAAGGTAGTGTCCCAGGGAGGTACTCACAAAGAGACACAATGTTCTAGATACTGGGAGAAGCTATCTTTGTAGTGGGAGTTCCTATATGACAAAGTTGCAAGGACAGGACAACACTCCAGCAAAGTCTGGAGAATGCTAGAGACAATGGTCAACATCTGCTAGCCAAGAACAAGGAATCTGGCTACTTTGGAAAAGTAGAGATTGAGCTTAGGGATCAAGCATAGGAAAGAAAGGATGTTGATAAGACTAAGCTGAAGTACATGGTATGCTAAGTAGATATATATACTATAGACAAGGAGGATGAGTAAGTGGATTTGTCATGCTGACAAATCATATTAGTGATCATAACAAATTGATGGCACAATAAGAAGTCTGAATAGTATGCTAATGGCACTAAGCAGCCCATTGACTCATCATATAGAAGTAAGCATGAAGTGATGAGTTGAAAGAAAGTTACCAGTCAGGATTTGAACCTGATGTCTGGTATATTCAAGGAAAGCAAGATAAGTAAAGGAAAAAATGCAATCAAGCATAGAGTCGTAATATTGACCATGAGTGAAGTCCTTGCCTGCTTATGTTTCTTTCCATCATTCTTCCAAACCTAAGGCAATGTAAATTTCCACCAAACACTAGAACATGGTAATGTACTCTCCACCTTGATGTTGAGTCCACTTTATTAGTCTACTCTTTCAGGTGAAGCAAATTCTACCACTTAAATAGGTTAGGCTAGATTATCCTGCCTTGACAAAACACTGTTTTGTTAGTCCAGATAGACCAGGTGAAGCCCATTTCACCATATAACTGAACATGTTGAATTCCATTCTACCATGACATGAAATCAATCCTATCAATCCATGGACTAGGTAAAGTCCTTCTACCTACAGTGTGATATATTCTACTGAAAAAGTCCAGTTCATGCATGAGCTGCAAAGGGCAAACCCTTGACCATTCATTTTTAGTCTGATGAAGTCTTTCTGGACATAAATGTCATACTTGCAGACTCTGCAATATGTCCCCAGGGCTATGTACAAAATGGTTCCATCCAGTTTGCCCTCACTTCAGAGATGAAGTTACACCCCTCCTTGCAGTGCACAGGCAGTACACTGTAGTAAAACCAAGACTGGACTTGATAGCATGTTGGGAGAAATGCTAGAGATGTATCAAATCCATATGATCACTCCTATGAGAACTGATAGTCCTAAGGCAATGGGCACTACCATGCACTGAGTCCACTTCTTCTATTGAAGCTACTCTTCTTGTGAAATCACCACAGAAAATAGACCTCACAGCCCATGGATTCAATCCAATACACTTGCCACATATTACTTGTCATGACCATGCAATAAACCCTGAAAGTCCTATGGATATCTGGACTCTCTTCAATCATTCTAATCCCTCCAAAAATCCTCCCAACACTAGCACTAAGTTGTCAAGCATTCCAACAACATTTATTATTCTAACCACAATCATTGTCAAGTAAATCTACAATGATAGTCACCTCTATCCTTGATCTAGGCATAATCACATGCCACTATCACTTTGAGTCTGAACACAGATATTCTTATGATGACCTATCCACAATCATTCACAGCCACCAAGCATGCCCATATGCAATTTGCTATCAGCTGTACCCCCATGTGTTCAGTCTGACTCATTTATCTATTGCAAAAGTGAATAATTGAGTTGAATCCAGATCATGCTACCCAGCAGATCTATTTTCCAGTGTATCCAAAATCTTCACACATTATACCAATGATCCTATGGAACTGTGGTGGATGTACTCTACTACTATATCCATCATGAAATAATACAATTCAACAGAGACACCTTTTAGTCTGGAATGTTTCATTTTCCAGATTATATTGCTCAAAGGTACTAGAGAGTGGCTTATAGCCTCACAAAGTCCTACACATGTGCCACACCATACCTAGACAACTAACCAAAGTTGGATCACTCTTGCAACACAATCTGGTTCTGGACTGGACTCACATCAGACACTCACAAATCCTATACCCTCCAGGATGACTATTTTCTAGACATCCATAAGATTCTGTCATGAATACAATATAACAGATTTGACATCTAAAAACCAGAATAAACAATTCTTTGGACTATTATTATCTAAAAGTGAAAGCTCATAGGACCATACTGTTGTGGTTCTCACAGACACGAGGGACTACATGCATATGGCACTAAGTATGGGGCTTGAGAGCGTGAGATAGCAAGTAGGTGGTGGGGATGAGAAGTCACACTTGTTCTCAATGGCACATGAGGAGCAACCACGAATAATACAAATGGATTCAACTAGTGAGTACAGGTGAGGTGTGAGGGTTTATATAGATAAGGGAACTGTGCACAGATCATGCTGTGTGAGATAAGGAATTACTAAAAGAGGAACAAGTTCTAGCTAGCGATAAGAAGTCTGAAGGTTCTAGAAGGTTTTGCTGAGTTCCATAGCTGAAAGAGAAGGTGATTCCTAGGATCACATGCTATGGGTCATGTGACTTGAAAGTTGAAGGGCTTATTCAGCAGCTGGCTTAGGTAAGGAAGAAATAGGGGCTAATTTCATAACACTATCTCTCTTCTAGGACTTGTATTCCAGGTGAGTTGCTGAAAATCAGGAATAATCATCACAATGGCAATAGAAAAGTGACAGGAATGAAGAAAGGGAGATTTCTCAGAGTTTGTGGGGAGCGAAAGGGTTGTTGTGATGGAAATCATCAATGACATTGTGTATGTGGGCCATGTTATCTGCTGGTTTCCATGTATGGTTGACTTCATCATAATCCTTCCAATGGACAAGATACTTGAGCTTTCATTTCTTCATATGAGATCTAGTGATGTAGTCAATTTCAAATTCTTCATGTCCCTTGGGGTTAACTAGGATGGCATCAGGATGGGGGACCAGCTGTCCCAGGTGGGGTTCCTGATATGGTTTAACCTGAGAAACATTCACAATGGGGTGGATGTGAACAGATTTGGGAATTCGAAGTTTGATGGCATTGGGGAGGATGGATGAAATCTTATATGAACCAATCCATTTCTAGGTCAGCTTTTTAACAGTATATGGTAGCTTGAGATTGCTCATGGATAATCACACTTTGTCTCTGACAGAATATCCTGGTATATCAGACCTCTTTTTGTCCACATACTTCATCATCGTGTCACATGCTTTTTCTAAAGCAACTATTACTTCCTTGTGGGTTTTCTTACTCTCATTAGCAAATTCTCCAGCAAGTGACATCAATCCCCCTTCAAAGCCCATTTGTGGAAAGTAATTTTGGGTAATTGCGAAGGGGATCATGCCAGTGGTAGTGGTGAGGGAGTTATTGTGGGAGAATTGTGCTATCTTTAGCCATTCAGACCAAGTATCTTGTTTCTTGAAAATGTAATTGCAAAGATATTATTCTAATTCATGGTTAATATGTTCTGTTTGACTATCCATTTGGGGATGATAGATGATAGAGAGTTTCTAGAAAATGCCCAGAAGGAAGCAAAGCTCCATTGTGAAGTTAGACATGAATTGGGATCTTCGATCAGAAACTATTGTAGAAGGTAGCCAATGGATGCATCAAACATTATCATAAAATAATTTAGCTAAATCTTTTGAAGAAAGATTTTTGGTGTATGGAATGAAGACTACTTCTTTTGAGAAACAATTGACAATAACACAAATGGAGTCAAAGTCTGATGAGGGGGGAAGTCTGGTGATAAGATCCATAGAGAGGTCCACCCAGGGTTTTGTCAAGACTGGTAAAGGCATCAACTTTCCTGCCAGGGATCTGAAACTTTCTTTGGATCTGGCACAAATGGCACAACTAGCTACATAGTCTTTAATATCTTTTGAGAATCCTGGCCAAGTATAGTATCAGGATAAGAGATGAGAAGTATACTCAACACCTGAATGTTCTGCTATGGGAGAGTCATGACAGATGGTGAGCAGCTGATATTGTAATGAAGCAGGTACAAATATTTTGGTTTTTTTGTTTAGAAAAAGAGATTGTTTGGAATCATAATAGAATGATGGTATAGAATCCAGGAGAAGCATAGCAGACTCTTTCTTTAGAGGAGTATGAAACAGAGATGAAAGTTGAATGTTATTAATGAAAAGTGAAGGGGGTAGTACAGTAATGTTTTTGTTGGGGTCTTCTGCAGCCTCCCTGTGATCTGGTCATCTGGACAATGCATCAGCTCATCCGTTAGAGGCTCCTGGCTTATACACAATGGAATAGGAGTACTCTTGTAAGAATGCCTGCCAGCATGCTTGCCATTGTGATAGATCTTGGGTTTTTTTGAAGAACTCTAGATTTTTGTGGTCTGTCCAGATCTCGAAGTTTTCCTTCCCTAATAGATATGGTCTCCATTCGTCAAAGACTTGGACGACAGCCAGTAACTCCTTATTTCCAATGAGATAGTTTCATTCAGTCGTGTTGAAGAAGTGTGAAATGAATCCTGCTGGTCGCCATAGACCATTGTCTCCCTTCACAGATAAGACTTCTCCAGTGGCAACATCAGAAGCATCTGTTTTGACACGAAGTTCCTTTTGGGATCTGGGTACACCAAAAGAGATACTTCTGTGAATTTATTCTTGAGTGCCTGAAAGGCATGACATTGTGCTATTTCAAACCTGAAAGGAATATCCTTTTTGGTGAGGTCATTAAGTGGCCTAGTAATATCTGCAAAATTGGGAATAAAGTACCTATAGTAATTACAAAGTCGAAGAAAGCTCTGGAGTTGCTTTAGTCTTGTTGGTTCAGGCCATTTAAGGACATTGGCCACCTTTGACTTCTGCATTTCTATGCCATCTTTTGAAACTATGATAACTAAATAGTCAACCTTGTCCTGAGAGAAATGGTATTTTCCAGCTTCACATAGAGGTCATTTTCACGGAGGTGCCTTAGCACTTCCTTGACAACTTCCTCATGCTGTTCCTTGGATTTGCCTTTGATATAAATATTGATATCATCTAAATAGATGAGAACTATGGTATACATATCATTGAAAATGTCATTTATCATCTGCTGAAAGGTAGGAGGTGAATTGATCATTCCAAAGTACATGATGAGTGGTTCATAGGACCTGAGTGGTGTTATGAAGGCACCTTTCCATTCATTGGCTTCCTTGATCCAGACATTATTGTATCCCCATCAAAGATCCAGGGTGGTGTATAGGTCTGCTCTGCATAATCAGTCAATTAGAGTGGGGATTAAAGGGAGTGGATAGGAATTCTTGACAGTTTCACTGTTAAGGTATCTATAGTCCATGACCAGCCTCTTCCCTCCATCCTTTTTAGAGATAAAGAAGACCAGTGAAGTCTGAGGGGACTTAGAAGGACAGATGTACCCCTTGGCGAGTTCTTTGTCAAGGAAAGCAGGGACTTCATTCATCTCAACATCAGATAAAGGAATAACCTGACCCTTTTTCGGAATAAAATTGGGTTTGAGATCTATGGCATGATCCCAGGGTTTCCTTCTGGCATCCTTTGAGCTTCCTTTTTGGAGAAGACATCCAAGAATTCATGGTAGACCTCTGGCACCTTTTCCTTTAGACCTGTTTCTAGATGAAGTTGTCATTTTTGTACATAAGGGGAACATGGGGGTAAATGAGAGTAGACTTGGTTGTGCCTGTTAACGAAGAGTCCTTCTTTTGTACATGAGGTAAGTACATTACAGTATGATGTGCAGTGTCCAAAGTGGATATTTTTTTGTACCCAGTTAATCTGGGGGTTATGTCAGTATAACCAGTTGTAACCTATGATGAGGGGATAAGAGCCTAGTTTGGATACAAGTACATCTATGGGTTTGCTATGTCCATTTATGGTGAGAATTAAGAGAGTATAATGAGTGATTTGCCCAATGGAACTCCAAGTATTTTAGAATTACCCCTATTTTCTTCCTTACCTAAGCCAGCCACTGACTAATCTCTCAATTTTTCAAGTCATGTGACCTGTAGCACATGACCGTGCAACTTTGTTACCCTTTTACTATAGAACTCAGTGGAATGTTCTAGATGTTTCAGACTTCTTATCTCTGGCAAAGGTCTTCACCCATATTTAGTAATTCCTTATCATACACAGCTTGGTCTGTGTGCACAGTCCCTACATATATAAACCCTAGACACTTGCTGTACTTCCTTAGTCAAATCCACTTGTATCATTCATGGTCTTCCCTAGAGTGCCATTGAGAACTAGTGTGAACAACACTCTCCTATCCATCACTTTGCTCCTAGAGTGCTTCATTGTCCTAGAGGAATCCCAGGCCAGGTTCACATCGATAACAGCAGGGTGATCTCTGAGCCTTAGTGCATATAGAGTGCTTCCCATAGAAGCTGGGCATGGTTGTATCCCTCTGAATCGTTCTCCCTCTGTTGTGGCAGCGACTTTAGGTTGCGTCTCTCCTCACTTTGTTGGATTCATGCGAAGACACATCTCTGGGACCTTGTGCTCTGCTCAGGTTAATTTTTGGACTTCTTGGGACTTTGCATCTTGGATTTGATCATTGCGCTCCTCTCCTAGCCTAGACTTCATGTCTTAGGCTAGTCTACCCTAGTTCCCATAGCAGCGAGCCTAGTGTCTGTGGGCGACCACAACACTTGGATTTAACTAGCATTGAAACTGCCTAGACTCCAGGGCTAAGGAGTTGTTCCAGCTGTTGCCAAAGATTTGCTTTTCATTTCACCCTTGCCACTTTTAGAGGAGCCTCTAGGAAGGGCAGTATTCATAGTCACAGTAGCACCTCCCTTCTCTGTCATCCCCATTGGGATTGATAGTCTGTGCTAGGGTTGAGTCTAGTTTGTGAAGAGCAACCAGGAACAACAGCTGCCGCTGCCTGGGCTGAGCTTATCCCGTTTCATTAGTCCCCTGAGTGATCAGGGAGGTAGAGTGTCATAAACAAGTAGTTGAATTAGCCAGTTACATATTACTAGCCAAAGAAGTCTAGTTCATTATCCTCATTTGGTTATATCTACCTGAGCCCAGAGTGTGGTTGGAAGATACCATACAGTAAGCAATGGTACCTGTAACCAAAAAAGCTGAAGAAGAAAGAGTTTTTTTTATGCAGCTATTGTTCAAAATCTCTGCCTGGGAACTTGTGGCTATAGGGAGTGGAATTGACACATATTTTCTCTATACTCATTGGGCAAACGCAACAGCAGGAAGACCATTTGTCTAGTTCTTCAATGTAAACGACTTCTATTGCGAAGGGGGTTACCTAGCCCGAAAAGAACTCATCACCCCCCATTACAAATATACCAAAGATTCACAGAATGCTCAGTGGTAGATACCATTGAATGAGCAACGCCTCCTCCTCTTTAACTGCATTACCCCCCTCTCCTATAATGGCTACCGACCTGGCAGATTTGATACAAGGACTTCGGGACCTGACAGCTAATTAGTCCCAAGATATAGTAAAAAAGATCACTGACCCTGGTAAATGGGATGGCGACAGAAAGAAATGGAAGATTTGGTAGACTCGCCTAAACCTTTGGGTTACAGCACAAAGATGGGATTCCGATAAGGTTCACGCAATTGCAGTCCTGTCTTGCTTCAAAGGAAAAGCAGAACAATTCACTTATCTAACAATAGAGAAATACCTCCATAACACTGCATTGTGGGGTCTCGACACCTGGCCCGATTGGGTCAGTGTTATGATTCTTTACTTCTATCGTTGTCTGTTCTTGTTCTGTACTACTCAATCTTCTCCTTGTTGGCATGGTCGACCTGCCATCACTTATACCTACGCTCTCCTCGTTCTAGGACCTGCAGCTTGGGACATGTCTCTTTTACTACCTACCTGACCACCAAGTGTAAGTCTCATCGTTCACCTTCTGATCTTCTCCTCCTACCGATGAGCCACCTGGTCATTCATCCTCTTTCCTTTCTTTCTAATGGACCTGTCCTCCTCTAAGTGGTTCTCTCACGCCACTTACGTGTTCCCCCTGTAGTCACCGTCTTCTATGAGCTTCTACCCGGTTCAATGATTAGTCATCCCTTAGTATTTATACCCTTCCAAGTCATGTAACTCTCTACTTTCGATCTATGCAATTCACGTTGATCATCGTCCTAAGAGCGATTCTCTTAGTCCTCAGCCAAGTGTTCTGCTCGCTGTCCACTTGACAGTTAGACCAACTGTAACTCCTTGATCCTCGCTATTAGAGACTAGTGGTAGTGTGTGACTCTTCATGAGGTCCTCGCACTAGTTCTCCCTGAATGCTCTTGAACATTGAAAGACGTCCTGCGTAACAAAAGATCGAAAGTGTTCCTTGTCCCTCCTCTCTAGGAGTAGGACCCCCATCCAGTCACCACGTCGTATCGAACCCCCAGTCCCATCATCACCAGCGACGACGAAGACACCACCCAGTTAACCCCAGAAACCAGACCTCAGTATAT
>JBBPKV010000125.1:0-23587 GCA_038089455.1 Tylopilus cf. leucomycelinus
GTCTTTATAGTCCAGGCATTTTCCCAGGACTGTGTAGAAACATGTGGTCCTGTCAAAGGATGCCACAAGGTCAAGTCAAAGGCCCATATGAAACTGTCAACAAATATTTGTAGTCCAAATGGAATACCGTCTGCTCTGTGACTGATGTGACTGTGACAGAGAGGTGACTTATGACTTGTCCGAAGTAATAGATGTTGAAGAAAATAAGAAAATAAAGGATCGTGTCCGAACTCGGACTACGAACAGGACTGAAAAGCGGACTGCCAATCGGACTCGGACTGACGAAATACGCACGGATAGAAATGGATCGACATTGGACCGACACGAGACACGATAGACATCTTGAACACGACGGAAGGCACCTGTACGAGAACCTGAACGGCCGCGAGAAACCGGTCGGTAAACGTAGAGAGCAACGAGCTCCTACAGCGATCCTTGTGATCTGAGCCTCATATGGTATGCTTGGCTTTCTGGCGTTCTGCTTCTTCGCTGATAAGCGAAATCAGGATATCTGGTTCGATTGTCTTTGTTGTGCTAAAAAGTCGTGTGGCTGCCAATTGGCTTGAGGCGAAGTTGGCAAGGGAATTCAGGAGTGATTTTATGATTGTCGAACGGTAATCTTGTTCATCAATGTCCACTCCTACTGATGCTAGTTCTTCCCTTTTCGTCCATAGGCTGTCAAGGAACTGACGGACATCTCCGCCCTTCTGTAGCTTTGATTCGAGGAATTGGGTTCAGAGATCCGTTTGTGCATAAGCACCTTTCTCCGTATATTCATGCACGATCTCCTCCCACATCTTCTGGACAGTGGTAAGATTTCGGATGCGCAATACGGTTGAGTCCGGGATCTGCTGGGTAAGCAAGTGCTTTGCCATTCCTGCGTTCTTCCGCCATTTGTTTACCTCCTCAGCTTGTTCTGCTGTCATGGGTGCCATGTGTGTTGGTTGCGTTGCCGTTCCATCAAAGTGGCTCCAAAGGTCCTTTGCTTCGACAGCGACCTGGAAACGAAAAGCAAAGATCGCCCAATTCGTGCCCTTGACATCAAGCTTAGGCACATTGCTGGGTAGCATATCGGTGGTGATGGCAGTCGTCATGTCGGTCAAGGTGAGTGATGGTAATATGATCTTTCAAAGACGTGGGAGCACAGGGCTCATAACCTGTGAGAACTAGAGCAGGGGCGGGACAACGCGCGACAGCTAGACAGATGATCGCTCAGTCAATGCACAAGCAACGGACTAACTATATTCACCTAGACAGATGATCGCTACGTACAGGCATGAGCAGTGTGCGGGAAAAGGTAAAAGGGGGTGCTCACCTCAGTCGATGCACAAGCAACGGACTGAGGTGACAAACTACAAACGGATGGTTTAAATATGTATGGAATTCAATAGCTCACTAAAGGAGAAAACAAAGAATGATAGCAAGTCGGTATGGATGAATGCAACGGGAGAATGGAGCGGGGTATGGCAGTGCACTATGCCCGCTCGCGTAGCTGTTGTATCGTATGGAAAGAAATGTGACATAGTTTGCATGATCCGAGAAATGTACCTGCTATGAGATCTGACTGCGCGCGCGCTTGCATACTCCAACAGCTAGATGTTGAATAAGCATTCGGAGGGCGATGTCGTATGCGAGAAGTTGTGTTGGATGTTGGAATTTTTCAGCCACATGAGTCCATGCCCTAACGACAGAAATATCTGTGGGCGATATGAATTGGTCCACGTGTACCGGCCGAGCGCAGCGGCTGAAAAATTTTCTCGTCGTGTAACTGCCTCGAGTCTCTGATCGGGTAAGAAGGTGATATGCAAGCTTGTTCAAGAACTGTGATCGATCAGGGTGTCGTTGCGGGAGACGATCGAGTATTTCTCGGAACAGAATAACAGCCTCCTCAAGGTCCTGCATTCCCCCAAGCTGCTTGTACCGTGCGCAGAGATGTACCGCAAGGTTGTCCAGGACATCCAGCGATCTGGGTGTCCTTGCGGACGAAGGTTGAGTGCTTCTCGGAAGAGGATGATAGCCTCCTCGGGGCCCTGCATCTCCCTGAGCTGCTTGTACCGGGTGGAGAGATATGCTGCGAGGCAATTCAAGGATGTGGAGTGATTGGGATGGCCTTGTGGATGAAGATCGAGTGTTCCTCGGCAGAGGACAATAGCCTCCTCAAGGTCCCGCATCCTTCCGAGCCGTCTGTGCAGAGCGGAGAGATCAGCAAGGTTATTCAAGGATATGCAGTGATCTGGGTGTCCTTGAGGACGAAGATTGAGGGCTTCTCGGTTGAGAACAATTCCCTCTTCAAGGTCCTGCATCCTTCCGAGCCGCTTGTACCGAACGGAGAGATATACTGCAAAGTTATTCGAGGACGTAGAGCGACCTGGGTGTCCTTGAGGACAAAGATCGAGTGCTGCTTGGGCGAGGTCAATAGCCTCCTCGAGGCCCTGGATCCCCCCGAGCCGCTCGTACCGAGCAGAGAGGTCTGCTGCAAAGTTGCTCAAGAACATGGAATGGTCTGGGTGTCCTTGTGAAAGAAGGTAGAGTGTTTCTCGGCTGAAGAAAATAGCCTCCTCGAGGTCCTGCATCCCCCCAAGTTGTTTGTACCGAGTGGAAAGATATGCAAAGTTGTTCAAGGACATTCGGCGGTCCGGGTGCCCTTGAGGACGAAGATAGAGTGCTTCTCGAGCGAGGACAATAGCCTCCTCGAGGTCCTGCATCCTTCCGAGCTCCTCGTACCGAGTGAAGAGACATGCTGAAAGGTTGTCCAAGGGCGTGCAGCGATCTGGGTGTCCCTGCGGACGATGATCAAGTGCTTCTCGAGAGAGAAAGGTCCTGCATCTCTCCGAGCTGCCTGTACCGGGTGCGAGATCAACCGCAAGGTTATTCATGGATATAAAACGATCTGGGTGTCCTTGTGGGCGAAGATTGAGCGCTTCTCGACCCAAGGTAATAGCCTCCTCGAGGTCCTGGATCCCACCGAGCGGAGAGATATGCTGCAAGGTTGCTCAAGGATACGGAGCGATCTGGGTGTCCTTGCGGGTGAAGATTGAGTGCTTCTCGGCTCAAGGTAATGACCTCCTCGAAGTCCTGCATCCCCCCAAGCTGGCTGTACCGAGCGAAGAGACATGCTGCAAGGCTATTCAAGGATGTGGAGCGACTTGGGTGTCCTTGAGGACGAAGATTAAGCACGTCTCGGCAGAGGACAATGGCCTCCTCGAGGTCCTGCCTGGTGCCGAGCTGACTGTAACGACCATGGAGATGGACCGCAAGTCGAGTCAACGCGACAGATCGCTTGCGGTGGCCTGGCGGGCAAAGTTGTAGCGCCTCGCGATCGAGCCCAATTGCCTTGTCAACATAACCCCTCTCCTTTCCTTGCTCAAACTTGGCGAAGAAAGCTTTTGCCCGCGATTGTAACGAGTCGGACTAATTTGAGTATCATGATAGATCAACTTGTATGTTGCAGCACGATGGTGGGAAAGTACTGGAAGTCGGACGAGATGGGGCATCTACAAGTTGAAACCGCTCTAGCCGAGTACCTGGACCTCCACCGCTACGGTTTTTGCCAGGAACAACCCTGAATTTCCAGTGGTAGAGTCGTCAAACGATAACGGGCGCTAGATTACTCAACGAGTTTGTTGGTGATCTTACTGAGGCCGAGCGTAGCTTGTACATGTTTGGCCTAATAGATATGGCCGTGCGTTCAACATTGTCTACTACATCATGATCCTCCAAGCTATTCTGGTGAACGACTCGGACGCCCAACGGCGAACAAAAAAAACATTTTTATTTTTAAAGAGAGCATCCGTGGCATCAGTCAAACGGGACAGGTCGTACTCCCGGCCCTTCGATCGTCCGCGCCCACATACCTCCTCCCTCCTGTGCAGCAGCACCGAACGCACTCGGCACATGTATACCGCAACAGTCACCCCATTTTCCTTCACGGTGTACGTGACCGCGGTGCTCCTCCGGTCCTTCCTCAGACGGTGGTCTCCCGGTGTATGGGAAGATGGAACCAAAGTAAAAGTGTTGCACGACGGGGAGTTTGCCGAGCACTTCGGCCTTGTACATCTTGATCATGCCCGCGTTCACCTTGTCCCACGTTTTCACCTGCGATCCAAGGAGAAGAGGTGAGCAGAGGAAAGGAATTGATCGAGAGTGGGGAAAAAAAGTCGCCACGTACAGCGGATATATCGTCGAGCATTGGCGAGTGCCATCGAAGCGACGCCGTCTTGATCTGCGACAGCGTACAAGATTTCCCACGTATTGAATTCGATCGATAAGAGGGGGGAGAGAACATGTACGCACCGAATTGATGAATTTTATACACGCAAAGTACATGTAATCCTTGGCGAGTTCGTCGACGATGTCGGGGACGTGAATCGCCTTGGGTGAGGGGTGACCCAGGACGCGTCTGCTAGTGGGACTAGCGGACGTCCTCAACTGCGCTGAACCGAACAAGAACGGCAGGAAATGGTAATCGTCGAGTCCCCACACGCCGTGAGACCCCGCGGGCTCGAGCCAGTAGGTAGACTGGAGGACCCGCATGACCTGTATGTACCTCGAGGAAATTTGGGCTCGGATACATCAGAAGTAGCGATGACTTCACCTACCGCCAAAACACGCGGATGACGAGCGATTTGTGATCACGCTCATCGACTAGCCCGATGTGTCTTATGCAGTATCTGGACGAGGGCCTCATCACGAGGCACGTTCAAAGAGGAGAGCAATGTGGCTCACATCCAGCATAGAAAATTGAGTTCCATCCCGCTTCCATAGTCGATGCGTTCGCGGTTACCCCACGAGTTGATAAAGTATACCTGTAGTTCGGAGGTCACAACATCAGGCACGCCAAGCTCGGCATGCAAGGTGGGCGCTTGCTACGTTGTTTCTGATCACTACTAGTAGCGAAACCGATGGAGCAAAAACGACGCTCACCTTTTCCATCTCGTCATAGAATGTCTTGAACGCGGGATTCCCGAAGCGCGATGCCTTGTTGTCAATCGGAGGAGTTTGTCTGGCGATGTTCTCGACCTGCTCCAGGATGTTGAGGATAGGCTCGATCCTCTACTCTTGCGCAACACGACGAGCTTCAACCGCCGACTTCAAGGAGGAAAACGAAGGTAGACGCACTGAGGCCTCGACATCGTCGGTGAGTTTGACGTTGATGACCGACTCGTTTAGCTGTTCGACGAACGTCACGATGTTGGCGTGAGTCTGGGAATTCTTAAAGTCTTCTAGTTGATGGCTGGATACGATGAGTTTGGTCGGTGTTCCGGACGTCATCGTGGTCGATAATCAAGCTATTACTAATGGAATTGGGCCTCATGTAGAGATTTACTCGGCTTCAAGTTCCTCCGTTCGTCCGAGTCCTCGCTCACAAGTCCGCACCGCACCACAACATGACTTCCCCTGCCCGCGGCGCATTCATCGTCATCGAAGGACTGGACAGGTCTGGAAAGAGCACCCAAGTCGCCCGTCTCGTCGACCGCATCCAGTCGACCGCGATCGACCCGTCAAGAAGCTCAGAGCACCCGCTCAAAGTCGTGTCCCTCAAATTCCCTGGTCAGAATCCCTCTTCCTTCCCGACATGTCTCTTGACAGCGAGTCTCTGACGCTTTCTGCCACGCCCACCTTCCTTCCTACCCTCTGCGCACACCCCCGAATCCGATCCAGACCGGACGACAGCGATCGGAAGGATGATCGACGCGTATCTGCGCTCCGAATCCGACCTCGACGACCACGCCATCCACCTCCTCTTTTCCGCCAACCGATGGGAACTGGCGTTCGTCTCTCCCCCCATACAGCGTGCTCTGTCACTGATGCACCCCCCCCTTTTTCCCCGCGCGCGAACGCTCGTCGGGGTACTCCACCCGCACACAGCCCAAAGATAGAGGCGTTGCTTGCGTCGGGGACGATCGTCGTCGCAGATCGGTACGCCTTCTCGGGCGTCGCATTTTCCGCCATGAAAAGTTCCAACATCACGTATGAGTGGTGCAAGGCCCCCGAGATAGGTCTTCCTGCACCCGATCTGACGGTGTACCTCAATGTCAAACCAGAAATAGCCATGCAACGAGGAGGGTATGGTGAGGAAAGGTATGAAAAACAGGAGGTGCAGACGAGAGTTTGGGAGATGTTTCAGTTAATCGGATTGGAGATGGGTGCGGATCGGTGGGTTGTTATAGATGCAGGACAGGATCGAGACAAAGTCGCGGACGAGATTTGGAAGTGTGTCGCGCCTGTACTCGGGAACACCGACAAGCCACTGGGAAGACTCTGGCGACGTCAAAAGGTGTCGAGATGACGCTGAAGAGTAGGGCATCGAATCTGTATTGATCTCAGAACGGGTTGTAATACACTTGCTAACATAATACGAGGATTCAGGTAACGAGCGACGAGGTGGAGAGGAAACAAGGGGCAAGCAAGGAAAGTAGATACGACGAGGTGCAAGCAGAATCGACGCGCTGCGCAGAGCTCAGGTAGAGTAAGAAGATACACACGGGAAGATGAGAACTTGCAACACAAGGAATAAATGCTTGAAGTGTTATACGCACCCGACAGACCACACCCTCATATCCAGAAAACAGAGAAGAGAACCAAGCGCATCGCGTTGACCAGTGAGGCCATTAGGAACCCGCAGAAAGTCTCGAGACAATCACCGCCAGTGCAATCAGCACTCCCCATCTCCACTTCTCCCAGATCAGTTGGCGCCAGGATGCCGACCATCCTTGGGGAACGACTGGTTTGTTCGTAGACGTCAGGGAGCTTGAGCCGTCAGCAGCTATCATCGTGGGGGCCTCCGTCGGCATCTGGCTCGTTCTGACATTCCGTCTGAGGGTGATCTGTTGTGGAAGCATCGCAGAGGTTGAAGATGGCACGAGCGGGGGGCAGGGACTGGGCGTACTCGCTGACCCAGTGTCGGCATTTCCACGTTCCCGCTCACCCATATTCGGCAAGTCTTTGGGAGTGGATGCGCAATACTGCAGGCGACAATCGCACAACGGGGACAGCCAAAGTAAGGAACACGAAAATCACAGCAAGGCCGAGTGATGAAACGTCTATCAGCCCCTTAACAACCAGCTGAATAGCCGATAACGTACGTCCGGGAATGCATCCTTGAAGCGGGGTTGAGTCAGGTTGAAGGCGTGGCTCTTTGTAGCAAAAGAGCGCTTGTGGCTGTCCGACGAGGTGATGGAGCCAGTTGTCATTTCGTCGGACAACATGAACGACAAGAGGCCGGTGAGTCTAAAGTTAGCACGTCAGTGGATGCAACAAATTGATCGGCGATCATTTATTTAACCGCGATAATCATAAATAGACACTAGGGACGCCCGACAGTTTGGGACGAGGAGAAATTGGACTTACATGGTTGCAACGCTCCAAGCGGGGTTCCACTGAAAAAGCGCGGAAGGAATGTAAGTGCTGAGAAAAAAATCGGCAGAGAAAAGGAGCTTACTGTTCCTGGATGAAAATCAGACATCGAGAAACAAATCTTCTTATCGGGCTGAAAACGACCGGAGGGTGTGAACATCTGCGGAAGTTTTGTTGGCAATGTCCTCAGAAGGAAGAAAGGGGGGTAACCTTGATGCCTGGGGGTTTGAAGGGGTATTCTGCTGGGAAAAGAAGGATCCCATGGTACTCTCCGCCAGCGAAGGGTGAATCAGGAGGGCCGCGCTGTATATTGGGAGATTGGCACGGATATTGAAGATGGCAAGTAAAATCACGTACGATAAGGAAGTTCCCTAGTGAAGGAAGATCAGAGATAGTTTGCAAGCGACGACAAGGGTACACTGACAGGTCAGAATGTTCTTTTCATCTGGGACTGCCCAGACAAATGGGGGTGGTTCCTTCTGCATGCTGATGTACTCCTTAGTAAGCTAGAGTGGCTGTTGAGAGGATGAGAGGTGCGATGAGGGATCTGCGTACGCGTTTCTGAGCAGCCTTGCTAGCCATTGTCGGGAGAGTCGAGGGCGAGTGGTGATGCTAGCAGACGTGGACGTGGTCGAAGGTAAAAGCGCCTGGGAGGCGAGCATAACTCTCGCACCTAGACACCGCAAATATGCACAAATAATGTAATAATGTAGGGTTAGGGTTAGCTCGACGGACAAAACGTCGCCATGCCATTCGTTAATCATCGACGAGGACAATTGCCCAGCTTCCGCAGCCTCGCACTGCCTCACCCTATGAATGCGTGGCGTAGACAGTGCCTTTTCCCTTCTAACGTCCAGGGGACTTGGTGCTGACGTGTAAGGACCCTTGATGTGGGACACGCACCGAATCATTTTTCTTGTTAGCCGGCATCTGACTAATGGTGACTATCCCCGAAGCCAATGCTTCGTCTCTCTGCCGGCCTCTTGATAAAAAAAAAGCCCATGTCGTTAGTTTCAACCTGTGGTAGCAAGTAAATGAAATAAATGTCGCCAATTTATTGCAGCATTGGATCAACTAGGAGGCAGGCCATCTCTGTCCGCTCTTTCCAGGGGACATGATTGAGCATATACCATTATGCCAATGCATTGTACATGTAGAGTCCTAGGGGTTATTGTTACCGATCTGGGTTGAGATCAAACTTTACCATTGCCTGTGTCGACCGCTACTACTTGATGGCGACACTTCTTCCTCCGCCAAAAAGAAAAAAGGTGTATCACGGCGTTCCGGAACCAGAACCAGAACCAATACAGCCCTCCCCCAACGTCGTCGTTCAGTTCGTAAATGAGCACGATGGTGCTCCCATCGCACCCGCAGTCAACCTCCCGGCAAATGTCGCCCGACACGCTCTCGAAGCACTCGTGAATCAGCTCCGCACAAAGGCAAGCCGTCACAGCGTGCCCACATCTCGACTGACCCATGTACCACCCAGGAGGAGGACGACCACGTACCCTTTGCTTTTCATGTTGCCCTGCCCGAGGACGCTACAAAACCAAATGCCCCGACCCGCATCGTCATCTCAAAGTCTATCCAAGAGGACGTGCTAAATCACCCCTCGCAGGCGTTCTCAGAAGAGAACATCCTCGTCGTCCGATGCGCGCCCCAGTCCGTATTCAAAGTGCGTCCCGCAACACGTTGTTCGAGCACCCTATCAGGTATGTCAGTTCCATCAACATGCGCCGCAGCGATCACGTCTAGATTTTGGGGTGTCTGCTATTCATTTCGACGAGTCTAGGCCACTCCTCACCTATATTATGCGCTTCTTTCTCCCCGACTGGTGCACTCCTCGCCACAGGGTCTGGCGACACCCACGTCCGGCTGTGGGACCTTAATACCGAGACGCCATCTCATACCCTCGTTGGTCATACCGGATGGGTCCTCTGCGTCGAGTGGGATCCCATCGAACGTAAGCTCGCCAGTGGCGGACACGACGGACACGTACGGCTGTGGGACCCCAAGTCCGGAAAACCGATAGGCGACGCAATGAAAGGCCACTCAAAGTGGGTGACCTCGCTCGCCTGGGAGCCTGTCCACATGTAGGCTTTTTTCTTGCGACGCTTAGTCCATCAGGTCACGTATGACATCCATGACGGGATAGAAACCCGACTGCACCGCGTCTTGCATCGTCGTCAAAGGACGGGACCGTACGCGTTTGGTCTACAGCAACACGGCGAGTGGAATATACTCTTGGCGGTCACACGGCTAGCGTCAATGTCGTCAAGTGGGGAGGTGAGGGCAAAGAAAGAAAAGGCGTGCTGTATACCGCAAGTAGCGACTGCACAGTGCGGGTGTGGGATGCACAGGAGGTCGAGCTTTCCATTGCAGGTTATGCAAGATTGCTGATTACTCCATAGGGCAAGCAGCTGATGATCCTCAAGGACCATGCGCACTGGGTGACCACCCTTGCTCTGAACACTGATTTCGTAATCCGTACTGGTCCATTCGACCATACCGCCAAACGACCCGCATCCGACGAAGAAGGTTTGTTCCTCTCACTAAAAGCCTACAAGTGCTCAATCCATCGTTTCCCGCTTAGCTCAATCACTTGCATCAAAGCGATATGATGCTCTCGTAGCTCGTACCCCCGAACTCCTGATATCAGGGTCTGATGATCATACCCTCTTCTTGTGGTCACTTTTCTCATCCGCGCCCGAACCCGGAAGGGGCAAATCAAAGCCTGTCAATCGACTAACGGGCCATCAGCGACAGGTATCACACGTTGCTTTTTCGCCTGATGGCCGGTGGGCGGCAAGCGCGGGGTGGGATAGTGCCGTGCGACTCTGGGATTGTACAGGGGGATCCGGTTCGCCTTTTGCGCTATTCCAGTGCTGCACCGCTTGTTCACATTCCTTCTAGGGACTATGGGCAAGTTCGTGGCGACGCTGCGTGGTCACGTAGGCCCGGTGTATCGACTCGCGTGGAGCGCGGACTCGCGGATGGTAGTCAGTGCGAGTAAAGATCACACCGTGAAAGTACGTCTTATCTTGCGCGCTCGATCACTCTCACATTCATGGCGCTCCGGTGAACCCATAATTCCGGGTCTGCTCAGATCTGGGACCTCAAGACCTATAAACTGAAAAACGATCTTCCGGGACATACGGACGAGGTGTACTGCGTTGATTTTGTCGCTGATAAAGTTGTCAGTGGGGGGCGGGATCGGACGGTTAAGATGTAAGTTGGTCCAAGTCCGTCGCTATGCAGACTGATGCGTGCTGTAGATGGAAAAACTAGTTTGGCCTAGATTCTCAATTGAGACACAGAATACCAGTTTGTGGGTTGATGGGATTACAGTGAACAAATTCGATACTCGTATCTCCATTGATGAGATGTACGCCTCTTGCTTGCCGCATCGTTCGCGTGTATGCGAGGGGCTTTCCCGAGTGAAGTCGTCATGATACGTAGCGTGCAAGCTTCGATGTTTATCTTCCGTGGATCCACCAAAGTGTTGATCCCCTGACAGATCGTGTCGATTCCCCGAGACCTGGACTGGCCGACCAATTGACACGCATACGTCAATGCATCATCACCGACACCCACTATGGAAGGGGGGGTAGATGCGAATCCCTCTATGCTATGGCGAAGGACGACAAGTCGAGACCACCTGTCGAGGACGACCTCCGGACTCCCCCCGAACTCACGACTCTGCAGGACTACATTCTACACGTCACATAAAATACAGGACAGACGACGAGTCTTCGCACTAGACAGATAGTACAACTTTCGCTTCTGCATAACGTCAAGACAGGGGTCTCCCCTCTTCAACATTTACACTCGCCAGCCTTGCAAGAACAACTGGTGGACACGAGTGAGTGGACGAAAAGTGGGCCAGAAGACGGGGATCTCGTGGACTACGCACGTCGGTTTGCACTGGCACTGCGGGTTTCCGCAGCTTGGAGTGGCGGCTGAGCCCTGCGTCGCAGGTTTGGGCTGGGAAGATGATGTGTTCTATGGCAAGGGTCAACGCGCTCTTCTCGAAAAGAGCACGAGATCCAGCTTACTGTGGAAGACATATGGGATTGGCTTGATGTGATTGGCAAGTATGATGGATGTTGGAGAGGGAGCGGCGGTCTTACTAAGTCAGTGACTATATTCAAATTTCTAAACGTGGATTGCCCCTGTCTCGTCTACTCAACCTTGCACCTAAAAGTGGCCCGCCTATAGCGAACGCCCTAGTCTGTCTACCCAGGTTTGCTCGTCAAAGAAGAGCGAGTGCGACACCAGCCTGTCAACTGAGGGTAGCTCCAATTGTAGCTTCACTGGGATCCTCAGGTGTTGCATTGAACTTGAGGTACATGGGCTGGTCCATCGTCCAAACTGCCCCCCTGATAGTGCACAATTTTCATAATGGGACTTTGCATTATGAGAAGGAAGTTCGTTGTGGACTTTATGTGATGGTCGTATATTGACCGTTGCGATGAGGATTTAAAGGCCGACTAGCTCAGTTGGTTAGAGCGTCGTGCTAATAACGCGAAGGTCTTGGGTTCGATCCCCACGTTGGCCATTGTTTTTCCTCTGCATATTCCGCTCACCTTTATTTGTCTATTCTGATCTCTCCTTAATGAAATGATCGGCCGGCTAGCTCAGTTGGTTAGAGCGTCGTGCTAATAACGCGAAGGTCTTGGGTTCGATCCCCACGTTGGCCAGATACCTTTTTCTACCTCGCCTGACATTCCCCCTTTTGGATTCGAGTGAAGTGATACCAGTCTCAGGCTGAAACTCGGCCCGTACTCCGCAGACGTCTACCCCTCGTCCCCAGAAAGTTGTCGCTTCAGCTACGTTCTGATCGTCGCCATTTCGTTGGCGATGTCGTCGGCCAACACATCTCACCTTGTTTCATTCCCAACGTCAGAGTCGGTATCCTCCCTTCCGCTCCCTATTCCTCACCTTCCTTTTCGCCGCATCTCTCTTCCAGCTACCCCAAGCCCTGTCCTCGCCGCTCACAGGCATTCCGTCGCAAGTCTTGCCTCGTCAGACTCACTCACAGAAGAGGTAGCTGTGCACCAGCAGCGCCGGGTCAAGCGCAGGTCGCTTAACCCGGCCACAAGGTCACACAGACGGACACAGGCAGATGACGACAGGCAGACGAAGCGGTCCAAAATCATTTCAGAGTTTTATGCCACTGAGAAATCTTACCTCGACGGCCTCGATCTCGTTTACAATGTGCGTATACACCTTTCGTTCTAAATGATTGACCGTTCATTTCGGCTAGCATTTTCTAACGCCGATCCTTCAATCACTGGATACACCCAAGCCGCTGCTGACACGAAACGAGATAACGACACTCTTCTCAAACTTCATCGACATCTGGAATTTTCATCATACATTCTTCCTATCGCTGTCTAAACGTCTCCACCCGTCCACCCCAACGTCTAACCATAATATCCCGCTTTCATCCCTGCTGCTCGCGCATTTCCCCTATCTTTCTCTATATGCCCCGTTCATCACCGCTTTCCCTACTGCATTGGCGTTTTTGACCTCGCTCTCACAGCCCTCCACGCCAAAACCAGCCTTTGCGGCTTTCCTACGAGCCCAGGAATCACACCCCGTGTGCGCGCATCTTAGGTTGGCAGATTACCTTCTCACACCCGTCCAACGGTGTCCGCGATACCTCTTGTTGCTTAAAGACTTACTCGATGCTACTGATCCTGATGACCCTGAATGGGGCAAGTTACAAGAAGCTCGAGGGTTAGTCGAGAAGAGTATGCACCCAGATCTGTCATGTCGGCACGCCATAAATTGACTGGTTTATGGACAGTCACGCACTCTCTCAATACAGCGCTCGCTGCGCATGCGCAGACGCTTGCATTAGTATCCTTGCAACGCAATACCCGCGATCTGCCACCCGTGCTTACCCCTCTCGTTGCACCTGGGAGGCGACTTATCAAGCGTGGTGCGTTGATACAGTCGGGTGGCGAAGGTCAGGGGGCAGTACGAAAGCCGTTCGACTTCCTGCTGCTTAGTGATTACCTATTATGGCTCGAACGCGAAGAAACGGGTATAGGCGCCCTCGTTCACGATGGAGGCGGGCAGAGCCCTCGTAAGCGTAGGGCGTCAATAAACGTGCTCGGTAGCAGCGATGAAGAAAAGTGGTGGTGCAGGGGTTACATGAGCCTTGTCGACATGGAAGTAGTCATGATAATCGATCGGCCCGGCAGTGGGAGCTCTGGAGGTGGGGGCGAGGAGAGGATCGAGGTGCTTAGTCCGGAGGGTTCGTTTGCCTTGTATCATGGTGAGCATTTTCAGTGCTTCGTATGTCCGTTTTCGTTACGCTCTCCGCCAGAATCGTCGACATCCACCACGGGGGGTCCTAACAACCTCAGCTCTTGGGTAGACGCCATCCGGACCGCGCGTGCTGCGCGTCTGGCGGCGCTTGCGTTGTCAAATCCCGACTCCACTCTCTCGGCCAGTACCTCGGGCGTTCATCTTAGACGAGCCCTCCGCGCGTTCGCGAGCGAGAGCGACGATGTTGATAATCAACTAAAGTTGGAGGGAGCAAGAGATGGAAATGAGGGGAGTCCGCAAGCAGGCTCGTCATTAACGGGGACACCCCTTTCTCGTCCCCGTCGCGCACAGCTGGATAACTTTCTTCCGCCCGTCTGGATTCCGGATTCAAGGACGGATATGTGCATGAGGTGTGGACGGCCATTTGGATTCGTCCTAGACCTGAGGTTGAGCGACGTTTTTGGGTGGGGGTTCGGCAGGGGAAATACCAGCGGAGTTGGGGGTAAGCAGAAATCCGAGACTGAGCGAGACGATGATGAGGGGCATCAAGCTGGGAAGAAGCTGAGAGGAGGCGGTGCCTGGAGAAGGAAACATCATTGCAGGCTTTGTGGGCGTGTAGTGTGTTCAGCGTGTTCCGACAAGGTACCTTGGTTTCGAAGTCGATCCTTTCCTTGAAAGTACTAACGGGTCCTGCAAGACATTCTATATAACCCAAGACGATGGTGATTCATCGTCCGCACACAAGAAACCGAAACCGAAACCGAAACATGCCCGTGCTTGCGAGGAGTGCTACGAAGCGGCATTTCCGCTCATTTTCCCGTTCATGATCGGTTCTGCTCCATTCTCTCCCGCATTTTCTGCGACGCAACCGTCTTCCTCTAGCCATACATCGTCGGACCAGCCATCCACGCCTCAAGGCAACGAAAACCCCGACGCGCTCCATGACATTCAACCATGGTTATCCATTCCATCCCGCCAAGCAATTAGCAAGGACGTTAGCGAAGCACTGATGGCGATGGATCTTAATCCCATTATGGGCGCCTTGAGCCAGAGTCCTTCGCGAGTGGCACTCAGCGCCAGTCCCTCACGCGTCGGACTCAACAACAGCCCCTCCAGAAAAACACGTCTCAGTACGAGCCCTGCAAAAGGGAGTAGCCCTCTGAGGGATTCACACACGCATGCGTATGGGGTTTCTGGCAGTGCTACGAGCAGCCCTTCTGGACGTATCGTCCATCTCCCTCGTATCTCCTCTGGGGACTCGGACCATCAGCCGCCTTCCCCTGTATCTGCCCTCCACGCCGAGGAAGCATCAGACGGAGGTGTACATCAAGACGCCCGTCAAGGGGACCATGGATACGTCCCCACTCGTCCAATTCGAGTACGCCCTTCCCCGACGCGTCCGCGGAGTTACCACGACATCCTCGAGGACTTCGGCATGCACGAGCGTGGTCTGAGCATACCTTCCTCGATTTCGAGTGCCCCAGGTCTCGGTTCGGTGAGAGAGGGCGACGACGAGGGCGAGGCTGAGGACGAGATTGGGATCGAGATTCGTGCACACGGTCGATCACAAGAGGTATTTTCTGTTGCCACATCTTTCGATGGTCGCTCGCAAGAAATGGAAGAGGCGACGCAGCAAGGACCGGCGGACGAGGACGTGACTCCGCGAGAAGATACTGCACGGCGGAGGAAACGGTTCTCGATGCCTGCTGTCGCATTGCAGACCGCGCCGGTTTTTGCACGTGCCCGCCAGGAGTCGGAGGTCACCGAGAAGAGACGGTCAGCTTTTGCACACGGGAGCGAGAGGGACAAGAGCAAGAGGGAAAGGCAGGGGGAGAAGGAAGGTTCCGCTGTAGGATTGCTCATGGAGGTGCTCCGGGGTAAAGTCAAGTATCCGGGAAGGAGCTCATAGTGGGGCGCCTGCTGCGGAGCTCTAGGTGATGGGATTGCTTCAAGGACAGTCTGTATATTGTTTTCATGTCTGCACCTTCTACGTAGGTACGTACAGTATTCTATTCGTATGAAAATTCTGAGCACACAGCGGGCCTGCCAATAATGCTATCGCGAAGGTTAACTTACACGTTGGATCAAGAAATATGGAAGCAAGATTCGGTATGTATCGTGAATTATACCGTAGTAAGCGAGGTCACTTTGCGGCTTTGCAAGGGTGCAATGTCTCTCCCTTGGCTAAACACTGTTTCCTCTGGTGTCGCTGCAAAGAATCTGGGCGCGCAAAACCCGACCCACAACCCGGGCAGAATACCTTGTCCTGCATGTGCACAGTAAGGATATGACGCGCCATGCTTTCTCTTCGCATCGGTTTCCGACATCTTTCCCAGTGACAGACCTGGTCCGTCTTGTTGGCCTTGAGCTGGATCGCATGCGCGATTTGCAAGTGTTCCCCAATGGCGCTTTTGGTGCCCAGTACGAGTGCGCCGCACAGTCTAGCGCCGTCGTACCAGCGGCATTGATGACTAGAGGTATGCGAAGCGCTCTGTCTTGTGTGGTCTGGCCCAATGGCATAGGGGGCGTAGCGCGGTGAGCCCGGGAACGTAGATTGAGACGACGATCGGGACGTAAGGTGCCTACTCTGTGAGCGCGTCGTCGGTTTGAAGGCTGGGAAACTCCCTGGTACTGTCATAGTTTGGGAGGGATACGGAACGGGAGTGTCTCCAACCCCACCAAGTGCAACCACTTCGGGGAGAAATGGGTGGTGTGGAACGTGTGGTTGCCAAATATGCACCATGCTGTCGGAAGGGGAAGACTCCAGCGAAAATGGCTCGAAGGTACTGAAAATGTTTGAGTCGATCTGGTCCGATATGCTTGTTACAGATGGATAAGGGAATAGATCTTCAACCCAGCTGGACTTGGGTCGACACATTCCGTATAGGCCCAGGGAATTTCCATCGGCTATGCATGCAGGATATGAAGGATTTTGATAAGTTGTTATTGTTCGAAGAACGAGAGACAGCAAAACTTACCAGGGGTTGAATGGAACTCGCGAGTTGAACAATCATCAAGTGTAGAATTGTTTGGCCCTACGCCGCGGCTGCGACAGTAGCTTGAATGATCCTGTTGATCGAACATGAGATTCGACATTGTCGGGGAGTTCTTATGAGTGGACTGCGCGTAAGCTACTGGAACACAAACTCTCTACCTTTTATCCTGCGAGCTCGCCATCCAAGGGCATCACTGAAAGAGGATTACGCAGAGATCCAACCACCCTGCCAATCGAACATTGATGCCTGAGGAAGCTTTTTGCCAATCAAAGGCTTGAGGTTGGTCGGCTTAACCTAGAACCTTGGCATACCTTGGCCATTATATCTCCGTCGACTAAAACGTCGATTCAGTCACTGCACTGCGGCAATCGGAACGAGCGCCACCAAGTTCAAATTTCATTACTTGCCAACCTCTGAAGCAGAACCAGCCGCAGGAGTACTGTGCGGTTGATAGAAGCAGCACGGGGATCGGCGGGTAGACATCAAGGGTCGGACTTGGAGGAGAATGGATGAAGTGGCTTTGCATCAAAACGCGATGCCTTTCCAGTGCTGCTGCGCTTGCCAACGGGCCAAGATCCACGAGGCATGGAGTGCCGCATTTACCAAGACAAGGGATTCCAAGGGTATTTTACGTATGGCATAAGACTCGCATGGCAGGCAGTAGAAGGATCGATAAGGGTGAACCCTGTTGGCGTGATCGATTCCGAACACGTTGGCTTGCCAATGGTAGACCGCCAAGGTCCACGCGAGGCAACAGCCGTGCGAAAGTTGGTAGTGCCCGAGGAGAACCGGATCGTAAAGTCATTTCAAAACCGGAGCTCGGAGTGATCAGGGGTGATATCACGGTCGTTCTTGTACTGGATGGTCGAGCCAGCACGTGTATTCACCAAGCAAGAGGAATGGCCTCGATTACTGTGTACCATACAGTGGAGGTGAATAACATGAGCTGCAATTATGTAGAGGCCAAGTTTCGCAGTGGATTAGAAATAGCTTAACGCACAGCACTAAAAGTCTGGTATTATGCCGACTGAAAACGACACAATGTCCAATCATACTATTGGGAAGATTAGAATATGTGGAGGTAGGAATCGTGTCAGTATTACTAGGTGTATAATTCCTTCATCGGAAAAGAAAGACGCGATAAAGAACATATGATTCCATAACCTGCATTCCGGTATAAGTCAACCTCTCGTACTTCTCTAGTAAAATACTCACCAGAAGTTATTCATTGACAAATCCATGGAAACGCGCCATGTGCCCGAGGGCAGTGGTATCCCTCGTGAAAATTTCGTCGCAGAACAAGCAGGGCCACTTCCCAGCAACGTGCTGCTCCTTTATATGCCTTTCGAGACTTGTCTTCCTTATGGGAGGGCGGATAGGGCATCCGTACCACTGACACCGGTATGACGCGGCGTCCGATACGATCCCGTGGTGACCATAGATGTGGGCCTTGCAGTCCCTCCCCTTTACTAGGATATTGCAGGAAGTCCCATCGGTTATCCACAGACAACGGACTTCTCTTTCCGCATTGCTGTTCCTAATCAGCTCGAATGTATCCTTCGGGAAATTGAGCATTGAGTCGAACTTAGGCTGCGAACAAAGTGTGCGTACCCTGTCGCTCCAGTCAGGAATGTATCCGTTCGAGTTGGCCATGGCGAATGCTCCCGGTGAAATGTCGAACGGTGCGAGCTGGTGAAATATCGCGCTCGCCGAGCATCTTATATAGTCAAGACGAGACGATACGTGCCAGCATCCATAAAATCCACGCTGCCAAAGGGAACCAATGACACGGGGGATGCCAAGTACCCGTTCATTTCATGGAGGTGTGGAATCATCGTAACATGTGTGGACCTTGGTTGCGGCAGCGGGTGCAGGCCAGGCCGTTGGTGAAGGAGTGATTGGCGCGGGGATGGTAGACAAGGCTCCGTCGGATTGCATTTTTTTTCTTGTCCGAAAAGGAGACAAGGAATAGACGGCCTGACGAGCGAGTGGAGCGGGGCCCTCGAGCTGGTTCGAGTAGAGGACAAAAGAGGTAATCGCGCACTTGGGGCTGCACCTTAATGAGTCAATAGTTTGCTTCCCTATCTTGTGAACGCAGCGACAAACTAGCTCGTTAAGGCGAACATTCAACCGACGCACCCAGACATACACAGGGCGATCAGCTGTGAGTTCATCAGCCTAGATGGAAGGAATAGACGAGACAAGTGGGTCCTATTGATCATTTCCTCGAACGATTCCTGCGATTCATCAGGTCTAGACTATCTATCCCGTGCGCACAATTAATGCTCTGGAACAGATGAGACTAGATCTCGCAGTGACCAGCCACTGGGAAGTGGGGTCTCCTTAGAGTCAGAACCAAGGCACGACGTGATCCTGGACGAAATAATGTCGCAGAAAGGTATCTTTGTTGCGGATGTAAGGGATACTCATTCCACCTAACAAGCGCTTGTCAGGTATTGCAGTATGGGTATATCATGGCCACATCGTGCGGTGTACCTGAGCCTACAGCGCATTCCCACCGCGTGACTTTGCTCTGGGGTGGATTTGCCTGTGAATACAATTTTCTGAGATGCCATTCCTCATTTAGATCATGTGGACGTTAGCCCGTGTCAATCTGCGAGAGCCTCAGGCTCTGAGTGCATCTAACTTAAATGGTAAAAGCGGCGAGGAGAGCACCCACGGTTGATGTGCTTCTATCAACATAATTGAACCATTCTAGTTCAAGCTTATGGATATCTTCAGTATTCTGAACGGGTCCCGAGGCAAATCCCCACCTCGACCCGGCCACGAAGGATGGTCACAGCTCCAAACGGTTGCCGGTTGATCTTGTTCCGCCTGACACGGCAAGAACCAGCTCGTTGAGGGAGACAAGTATGACGCCGTAAAATCGGCTGGCTGTACTGGTCGAGCTCTCTGACAAGGAAGAATTCTTGGTGATAGTTTGGTGCGCGTTTCTGCGTTGGCTGGCCCTTTAGAATTCGGACTGAGTCAAAGAATCAAGGCCAGCTTGGTCGATTGAATTGCGGTGCACGTGGATACTTGAATTTCTCCGACCCATTGTTTGCTCCACCAAGTCAGCTAGCCCGGTGACCAGACGCCAACGTCCTCGTAGTTATTTTTTCCCTCCTCCCGCACGTCCTCAGCCCCGCAGAAAGATATCCAACGATGATCCCCAAGCACGGTGGTCGTTTGTCAACTCCAAGATGCGTTCAAGAGCGTTCGCTTGCCATACGACAACACCCTTCGTCCAAAAAATGGCCCTACATTCGAGGACAGCGAGCCTATTATTCGACTCATGGGGTCGATGCCACTGCGAGATTCCTTTATTCTCTGCCGCAGTCGGGTCCGATTCGCGGACATGGGATTCATGCCCTTTCCGACGACGGCGACAAGTGCCAGAGAGTCAGCGTGTCAGTTGGCTAGGGTTTCTCCCCCCGCGGTGCTATCGACGAGCTGGCGGCAAGACTGTGAGAGCTAGTGACTAACCCTGCTCGTGGTCGCTCCTTACGTGCCTTTTTAGCCACGAAGTACTGGCTTTATCTGCGGCAAATGAAGGGCTTCTCCGAGTCTGATAGCCAATATTTTCTGCACGTGGTATCAGATTGCCTGGGTCGCGTTGCCAGGGACCTTGCGTGGTCGCATTGGAAGCCGCCATCTATCTGGAACAGATTCCCCTACGTCCCCGGAGCATCCATAGTTCAGTGCGTGATCCCGAAAATACCTTCAAAAGAAGTACGATTGACGCTTTATCAGGTACCGGGATTTCGTGATACGCTTGCTGTCGACGCGTCATAAGGAAATTGGCTAGTTGCCAAGAGCGTGTACCGCTGCGTGCTGAAGCCTTTAAACAAGACCTTTTGACCACTTGCTCTGTAAATATTCACCCCTCTCACAACCTGCGACCAGATGCTAACATCACATTCCAACAGATGCATGGAAGCTACTACAGCATAACCGGTGCCTAAGCTAAACATTGACTTACGCTATCGCAAGATACGTTAATCCCCGAAATCTCACCGAGCACGCTACAGTCAGGGAATCAGCAACGTATGATTCACACGCAACGAAGATTATGGTTTCATGGAAATCATGGGATCGGATAACACAACGTAACTCTACACACGTACGCGTCGGCAGCTCGATTCGATTCCCAGAGCAGACCGCACGGTTCGTTTGCTGGAATGCGATGGAAACGGCGGATCCCTTCCAATGGCTACGATCAGGATCCATATTCACAGGGCCAGGTGTTGGTAAGCGCACACGCCAGCGTCGGAATAGCAAGGTCCGTCCGATTCGCCTCTTATCGCGTTGGCATGTTATTGGATGATTATGAGCCAATAGATGAGCTGTGTGGTTGATGTACCAAGCGATATACCAAGGCAACATGGTGTACGTGAGGCCACCGAAACAAGGTTGAGTCTGTTGAACTTGCCATAGCCTGCCAACCTTTCATTTCTACCAAGTGGTGACTCCTGCCTTCCGTTACCGTGTCGTCCCTGACGGAGACCACCGGTCCCCAATGTCTCCCATCATGTCGCATGCCAATGGATGGTGACTGGTGACCATTATCTAGAAACGGTAGCGGCGCGCCAATGGATGCACGCCACAAAGCCTCCATACTAACCAATGGCTGTCGGTCATTAGATGACGACGACGCCTGTGTGACGTGGTGGAATGTACATGCGGCGGGGCGGACAATGGTGATATAATCTGCTTGCTGTAGAGACTTCGGTACGGTGCAAACTCCGAATTGAAAAGGAGTAACAATACAGCTTGAACATCTACCGTCTATAGCGGCGAGATCCACTCCTCCCCCTCGTTACACGTTTTCTTTCTCGCTCTTCTTCCCGTGCCCTTGCACTCCGTTGTCTTGGGTCAATGACCTCGTAGTCCCGTTCAGCCTTCCTTGTCTCCTCTCCATCATCCTTTGGAAAGTGGAGTGCGTGGTTCATGAATCCACGATCGTCATCCACTTCCATACCCTCATCTTCTCCTTGAGGCTTTACTTCCTGTTCTCCATCTCCGTGGCCATCCCCATTTCCACCAACCTCGTCTTCGTCCTCGTTCGTAGCCAAGACTGACGTCGATGATAACTGTAGCATGCCCCTGAATTTATTCATCGCAGCAAGCACGTCGACTTCGTCTTTCCGGCCCTTTTCCTTCTTATGCAACCCGCGGCCCTTGGAATACTTGGCGAGCTCTTCCGCCAGATACGATTTTTGTGTCTTCGCTTTCTTCCTATCAGCTTCTTCGTCGCTGTCCTCCCCCCCCTCGCGCCGTCGCGTCAGCCTTCGTATCTCGGCCTCCATCTTTTCAATTTCGGAACGACGCGCATCGCTGTGGGTGGTGGTCAGCGCACAGGAAGGGTGGCCCTGGACAGTCGATGCTGTGTCACCTCGCCGACGCCTTATGTTGCGCATGTTCTTCCCTAATTCTGGCCACGTCCTTGTCTTTCACGTTTGCATCCTTGTGTTCCTGAACACGTTTCATCGTCACTGCCCTACGGAATGAACGCTTGACCCACCTTCAATGGCGATACTGGGGCGACCTCGCCACCGAGCCTCCGACCTTCTCGGATGACCGGTTGGGGTTGTTTCAGGGCATCGGGCACTGGTATCGGCAAAGCATTCCGATTGTCCGAGTCGATCACTAATAAATTCAATATCCAATGAGAAACGTGTCCGTTGCCGAGGAACGAAAAAAAACCACAGACGATCAGGGCGGGCCATGTCCTTCTTTGGGGCGACCAGTTCACCATCTTTGGCCTCTTCCTCCTCGTCCCCAAAGCTCAAAAGTTTCACGTTCCTGAAAGCGTACTCCGCGGGTGAGTGATGCACGTGCTCAGAAATGGTGTGCTACTGACTTCTTGGCCCCCTTGCGCCGTTCTGCTTCTTCTCGTTCGCGCTGCGCCGCTTCGCGGGCACGTTGCTGTGCACGCTTCTCCGCCGCTGTGATGCGTGGTATGATATCGGGGAAAGGGTTATCGACGACGGAAATAGACTTGATCTTTGGGGGACTGGGTGACGTCGGTTTCAGTCACGTTGCATCGCCCACAAAAGGTGAAGACAAGGGGATCAAGGGACAAGCACAGGTATACGCACTACAGTGGTCTTTCATTTTCGTCGAGCTCTATCACGGTCATGTCGTCCAGATCAGTGCGCAGACGCGTAGAATAAAAACACGTACCCGCCTCTCCGATTTTCAAGACATCTTTGGCCGGACGTCCATGATTGAACACATGTGCACAGAGAGTTCGATGCACGTACTGTACAGCGTGTCACCCACGACCCTCCCGAACAGCGTATGCTTGCCGTGTAGCTCATCTGCCCGATCTTGACATAAAGAACGACACGCGTTCGCCGTCAGTCCCCCACCAACGACGCGCGTGATGTGAGAACGTACCGAGCGTGATGAAGAACTGCGACTCGTTCGAGTTCTTCGTTCCGTTGTTCGCCATTGCCACGAGCCCACGATGGGAGAACCGCAGTCGGGGGTGTACCTCATCTTCGAAAGGTTCTGCAGGGAGAAAAAAAGAAAAAGAGCGAGCGCGTGTGGGCGTGTAGTTCCCCGCGGACACAAAGACGCGCACCACCGTAGTACGACTCTCCGCCCGCGCCCGTTCCGGTTCTATCTCCCGTTTGGACGAGGAAGCCAGGGACCACGCTGTTTTTTTTTTTGACGAATAGAGAGGCGAGTATGATCGGGTTGCTGATACGGGAGTGTGCTGCGGAAAAGCCAAACGCCACCTACCGATGGAAGATGACCCCGTCATAATATCCTGCCGGTTGACACGAGGTTAGCGCGCAGGCAGTGAGATGCCGCTGCGGTACACACCTTCGAGCGCAAGCGCTATAAAGTTTCGGCATGCTTTTGGTGCTTCCTATGGGACGTGCCAGCGTTTGAGCGAGGCACGGTCGTAGAGACCTTCGTGCATACCTTTGACCATAGCTCGATGT
>JBBPKV010000126.1:0-26971 GCA_038089455.1 Tylopilus cf. leucomycelinus
TGAGGTAGCCATGTGGTGATGCATGAGTCATGATGAGGGCGTTATGCGATTGGATGATAAGTGCTCCGGGTTGATACGAGGGGATTCCTGATTGATCCGAGGGATTCCGTATTGATCCTAGAGGCACGAGGCAATCGTGAGGCGTGGCATGAGGCATCATAGCCGAGGCTAGGCCGGGGCTGTGTTCATGATGTCATGGCTTATGTGAGCGGGGCTAGACCCTGCTTAGTCATTGTGGCGGTGTCATGCTGCATGGTCGCATGGAGGGCGAGCGAGTGACTGTGGAGGCGTCGGATAAGGACGGAAAAATATGGCAAAATAGGGACAAATAAGGCCAAATGTTGTGGGGCCAAATAGTGTCCAAATGGAGCCAAATAAGGGTTAAAGGGATGGAAAAATGAGGATCGTAACAGCTGCTCGATATCTTCTAAGTATCGAGGAAGCTGGGATGACGTTTTGCCATCAAATTTAGGTGCATTTTGAGTACCTCGAAGAGGCATAAGGAAAACCTGCGGTTGATTAGCCATTGAACCGAAATGAACCTGTAGAACGTGGGGTGAAGGACTGTTTAATCCGATTGGAGTAGAAGCGGACTGTGACGAGACAGATACAAGCAAAGGAGGATTGACTGGAGAAGAAGGGGACGAATCCTGCTGAAGAACAGGAGGGAATTCGGTTTGGTCGAAGAGAAAGGCGAGTGATGGGGATGGAAAACGATCTCGAGTGATTGATGATGATTCGTGAGCAGATAGAGGTGATGGCGGCGAAAGCTGAGGCGCTACCGGAGATTGATGACGTGATGACAGATGGTTGTCAGGTGGAGTAGAGGTTGTAAAACCACCAGGAAAGAAGGGTGAGTCTATGACAGGTGACGTTGACAGACTGATGAAGTTGTGACGTGCGCAGTCCGGAGTGACCGGGACAAAAAAATCGGACTCAGTAGAGATGTTGAGACAATGAAATTCGGAGAGTAGTTCCTCGAGTTCCAAGCGCTGAGGTGTGGGTCGAAGCGACCTTCTGAGTGGCCTTGTGGAATCCCTCGTGGTGGGCTCCAGTTGTAAGAAAAGTGAACAAGGTGTGGGGGCTGACCACCAAGGTGAATGGTGAAGTCAAGCGAGAATGAAGGGGAGCGAGTGTAGGCTCGTCCCAGGGATTCCAAAGGCGACCAAGGTAGAAGGGGTAGCTAAGACAATAGTCCTTGCTTGGAATAGACCGGTCTGGCGTAGTCCGGACTGTTAACGAATGGTCCGAAATATCGGACTACGAAGGACGAACAGACGGCAATGGAACGAATGGCAAATGGCGAAGGGACGAAACGGCGGCGAGGATACAAATGGCGAGGAACTCGAACGAAAACTGAAAACAAAGTGAAACCCAATAAGTGATGATATTCAAATGCATGATACAAGTCTTTATAGTCCAGGCATTTTCCCAGGACTGTGTATAGACATGTGGTCCTGTCAAAGGACGCCACAAGATCAAGTCAAAGGCCCATATGAAACTGTCAACGAATATTTGAAGTCCAAATGGAATACTGTCCACTCTGTGACTGATGTGACTGTGACAGAAAGGTGACTTATGACTTGTTCAAAGTAATAGATGTTGAAGAAAATAAGAAAATAAAAGATCGTGTCCGAACTTGGACTACGAACAGGACTGAAAAGCGGACTGTCAATCAGACTCGGACTGACAAACTACGCACGGATAGAAATGGACCGACATTGGACCGACACGAGACACAATGGACATCTTGAACATGAGGGATGGTACCTGTATGAGAACCTGAGCTGATGCGAGAAACCGATCTGTAAACGTAGAGAGCGACAAGCTCCTACAGCGTCCAGGGTAGTATTGGGGGCATGTCCTCAATGGAGACAAATATTACATTTCATAGATAAGCAGCTGATATGGGCATGCCCAGGGGCACATATGCTGCAGCTGGTACATTGATAATGTGGGCAGTCTTCTCTAAAATTGCCAAGCATAGGGAAATGAAAACACTCAGTGAAGGGTGTCGCAGTGTAAGAAAGATGCAGATTGTGTGGGTGCTGGCCATCAAGGTGAATGGTAAAGTCGAGCTAAATAAAGGGAGCGAGTATAAGCTCATCCCAGGGATTCCAAATGCAACCAAGATAGAAGGGATAGCTAAGATAATAGTCCTTGCTTGGAATAGACTGGTCCGACATAGTCCAGACTGTCAATGAATGGTCCAAAATATCAGACTATGAAGGATGAACAAACAGCGATAGATCGAATGGCAAATGGTGAAGAGACGAATGGGCAAAACGGTGGTGAGGATATGAACGGAGAGGGACTCGAACGAAAACTGAAAAACAAAGTGAAACCTGGTAAGTGATTTATTCAATTGCATGATACAAGTCTTTATAGTCCAGGCATTTTCCCAGGACTGTGTAGAAACATGTGGTCCTATCAAAGGACATCACAAGGTCAAGTCAAAGGCCCATATGAAACTGTCAATGAATATTTGTAGTCCAAATGGAATACTGTCCGATCTGTGACTGATGTGACTGTGACAGAAAGGTGACTTATGACTTGTTCGAAGTAACAGATGTCGAAGAAAATAAGAAAATAAAAGATCATGTCCGAACTCAGACTAAGAACAGGACTGAAAAGCAGACTGTCAATTGGACTCGAACTGACGAACTATGCACAGATAGAAATGGACCGACATCAGACCGACATGAGACACAATGGACATCTTGAACACGAGAGACAGTACCTGTATGAGAACCTGAACTGACGCGAGAAACTGGTCTGTAAACGTAGAGAGCAACGAGCTCCTACATCTGAGGGGGACTTGGATACTGACTGTCCCCAGTCAGTCACATGATGTGCTGAGTTTGAACCATGGGACACTATGAAAACACGAAAGTGGCCAAGTCCGTCTTCTTCTTACAATCATCATCTACACCATCACCACTATCGCCATGTCTGCTATCGATGACATCCTTGCGCTCTCTCAACCCATGGACACAACCAGTCTGAAAGCCCTCGCCACTCAAGCTCTAAAAAACGCGAATGTCCATGTTGTCAATGTCACCCAGACCATACTAGACAACAAGGAGACCCTGTGCGAAGAGCAGGAGATATGGGTGGCAGAGTGGGACGCAGTGCTGGTGAGTAGTTTGTTCCTATCACTGTACATGAGCTAACTGTCCCTGTAGACACAAGTACATGCGTGCCTGCGAATGGCATGCAAGCATGGCATGGAGGCCCTGGTTGATAGCTGGGCCATCCAGTGCATGCAAGACGTAGGGCCAGTCGCCAAGCGATGGCGCGTGGAGGCGAAGGCATGATGCAAGGAAGCCAAAGCAGAGGAGGCCTGACACCAACAAGAGGAGGAAAAGGAGGCGCGACGCCGCCAGGCCAAAGAAGAAGAAGAACGCGTGATCACGGGGCAGGTGCAAGCATCGTCAGTGGACGATGAGACTGGTGCGACCGGACAAGGGGTGACGGTGGTGGCATCCATTTCAGCTGAGAGCATAGAGGTGGGTGGTTGGATTGAGGAGGTCAGCGAGGGCGTGTGGATGCACCATCCAAGCAAGGTGAGTAAGCTGGCACTGCAGTCTGTCTGTCCGGCTAACAAATTTCAGCGAGCAAGAATGATGGTGGAGGATAGCAGTGAAGACGAAGATGAAAGCGAGTTGCATGTGCGGCCCACGAAGAGGGTCACCGCTGAAGAAACCATCATTGACCACGACAAGAGGTGCGATGGGTGTCGCAAGGCACGCAAGCCTTGCATCGGACCCATCGATCAGACATGTTTCCGATGCAAGCGCATCAAAGCACGATGCAACAAGTCATTGGGCCATGGAAGGCCAAAGAGGCAGGAGGGGGGTGCTCCAGAAGGGAGCAAGGGCAAGGGCAAAGGCAAGGCCCCAGGTATGTCATTCATATTGTTTGCATTCGGACTGAGCTAACTGGACTGAGCAGTCCGACCGTGTCAACACGTCGCACCACCTGTGCACAAACAAATCGAGATCGTTGACAGCGACGAGGAGGCCAAGATGGAGAAGGAGAAGAAGGCGCCGAAGGCTAGGCCAATGGCGAGGAAGCCAGAGTGCGCAACGCCCAAGGAGAACGCCATCCGTGTGGCCACCCACCTAGAGGTGGCACTCCTGTCGTCACAAGCTCGAATGAAGGCGATGGAGGCGGAAATGGTGGATATGACTGCTGAAGTAGCTGAGCAGCTGTTGGAGTTGGCAAGCCTCAAAAGGCTGATGCAGCAGTAGGTAGCAGTAGTATAGTCCTGTACCACTTGTATCGGCAATCCAATTGTGTGTCCGTGTCCGTGTCCAAATCCGATGCGATCCCTAAGTGAGGAAAAGAAAGTATAAGAACAAGTGTAAAGGCTTTTATCACACTGAAAACGAAGGTACAACACCAGAGTGTGAGCTACCACTCAGCTTGTCTTCGTCAATTATCTTTTGGCATCTATACTTCACCGGATCATAGATAGGATTGAGGAGTCCATAACAGGACAAAAACCAGACTGAGAATGAAGATGAAACACAATGTGCGCTTTCAGAGTTATGGCACGTTCGAATGAAATGGTACGTAGAGATGGAGAGAAACTTTTCATGATATGTTTGTTAGGACTGTTTTCTGATTGATCGGAACGAGAGATTGTATAGTAGAGAGTCTGTTTGTTTTTCAGTTTAGTGATGTTTTTATGTGATATCAGAGACGCTGGACAAAAACCAGGATGAAATGGAGGTCACTGGTCTAAGCATGGGGTAGAACTGATATGAGGAAACTATAATTTTAGGGGTCGAGGGGGACTTAGTCTTCGAAGACTGCGTCCTCTACCTCGTCATCGTCATGTTCGACGTCATCTTCAGCTTCGAATTCGTCAATTTCTTTATTGGTCAGTCCAGTCAAATCAGTAACTGGAATTGCGATCTTTGTCCTTGAAAAGTAGGGTAGCAGGCAAAAGGCTGCATACCACAACTTAGAGATGGCACCATCCAACTCTGCCAGTAGGTATGATCCTTCAATAGTTCAGCGAAGAACTACCATTGGACCTAAGTACCTTGGTTTCATCTTTTGGTTTAACTCTTTTTCAATCTGAGTATTTCGGACCAAAATGAGATCGCCAGGACTGTACTCAGTAGTTTGAATCCTATTTTTGAATTCCGCCTCAAACTGTTTGATGGACGCGAAATGCGACTGTAGTATGCACTGTTGCATACTGTCGATATCTTCTTGTTGCTTCTGGAGCTGAGAGGCTCGCTGTTACGACCATTCAAGGTTCGTAGACTTGGCTGTCAAAGGTACACCTTGGGGAGGTACTCACGAAGAGATACAACGTCCCAAGTGTAAGGGCTTTGCCTGTGGCAGCAAGAGTTCTTTGACGACGGAGTCGTAAGGACGAGGTAACACTCTACTGGTGATACCCGGAGGGTTCCTAGAGTTGACGGTTGATGACTACTAGGCAGTGTCAATGAGATCAAGCTACCAAAGGTAGTGATCGAGCTTAGGAGGTCTGGGTGTGAGAGCGAGGAGAAGATTTCAATAAGACTAAGCTGAGGAATACATGACTGTGGAGGCGAGTATATATACTACGAGGGGGTGGATGAGTAAGCGGATTAGTCATGATGACTAATCAGTATTAGTGAGCATGACAAAGCGATGGCGCAATGAGAAGTCTGAATGATGCAAGAGTGGCGCCATCGCTGACGAAGCGTGACAAAGTAGAAATGACAAAGTAGCCCGTTGACTAATCGCATGGATGTCAGAAGGAAATGATTAGTCAAAAGAAAGTCACCAGTTGGGATTCGAACCCAAGGTCTGGTGTATACAAGGGTATAAGCATAGGAAAAGTGTAAGTGAAGAGGAAAAGTGTAAGTGAAGCATGCGATCGTAACATTACCCCCGTATTAAGACGAGACATCGCTCGAAGTCTCAAGGTCCCAGGGATCGGGAAAGGCAAGCCACCTAGATAAATCAAAAGTCGTGACTGGGAGACCCAGTGAGGTTTTCTTCTGCTACCGGGTCAAAGCCGTCATCAGTGTATGAATACTCGTCCACCAGAGTTTCGCTAGGAGTGGATCTGTCATGCGAGGGATAAGGGGTGCCAGAGGATCTGCGACGAGATCAAGAGGAAGGTGGGCTGCAGTAAGACGAGGACGAAGAGATTGAAGGTGGTGGGCGATGGGGACGGCGAAGAGGGCATCGGTTCTGGGGATGGCCTGGTTGCCATCGGAGACAAGTGGGACATTGGTACACCAGGCAATTAAGCCGGATGTGGCCAAGGCGGTGGCAGGAGTAGCAGGCATTAGGGAACCGGGGGTCATCGCGCGTAAGGGGAAAGGATAAGGCCCTTACGTGTCACTGTTCGAGGCAGGTGATTACGGCGATCTCTTCGTCGTTCAAGGGGGATGATGAGGCTAATGGGGGGGTCCTAGAGAAGGAAGAGAGGAGCCCTACGATGGGGCATGGCAGGTTGGAAGCGCTGGCGGTTTCCTGCAGGTATCGGTCCAAGTCTAGAAGGAATGTGTCCATCTCTAGCTGATGGAGGGTCACTCCGAGTAATCCGGTGGTTTCGTGCTGGATCTCTTGGAGAACGGTAACAACAGTGGGGAAGACGTTGGACTGGGAGACGGCGAGGATGATCTGCACTAAGTGCGAGATCTGCAGGAAGGCGCAGTATAGGGTGTATAGGGGGGAGGACATATCTAGGTGGGCACCGATGGGTACGGCTAGGCGGGAGTCTCGCATCATCTGTGCCATGTGGTTGAGGGTGGTGATGTCAGGGATTTCATCCCTGAAGCGGTGGGCGGCGGCTGGGAGGTCAACCAAGAGTGGGAGACCGGGATGGGTTTCGTGGGTTCGCGGGGGTGGTATGGGAAGAGCGTCCCCTTTCCCAGCCGGGGTTGGCGATGACGGATGATGCGGGAGACGATGAGCGAGGGGGGGTGGTGGGAGTAATGGACGATTCTGTGATAGAAAGTGAAGACATGGCTAAACAAAGGTTCGAAGTGTCAATGATGAAGGCAAAGAAGTGACAAGGAGAAATTTCTTAGCGGCGGTGGGGGTGGTTGGTTTTCTTGAGTGAGGCTGGGGGGAAGATGGAGGGGAATCGACTCTTATATCCTTGTAGGAGGGTAGCGGAGTGTCAGAGGTTGGATTCTGGTTCCCACGAGTCTTCTTCGGCTGTGTACCCTTTCCAACAGATCAGGAAAGACGGAATACCTTTTTGGATCCTGTGCTTTAATATCCGTTCGACTTCGTATTCTTCTTCGCCATCTATAAGGGAAGAAGGGGGTTTTGGGAAGTTCAGCCCGTGTACGCTATTTTCGTGATAGGGCGATAAGAGGGAAGCATGGAAGACCGGGTGGATCTTCCACGTCTTGGGGAGTCGGAGTTTATAAGATACGGGGGACAGGACCTTTTCGATAAGGAAGGGTCCTTCTCTTTTTGGTGCAAACTTTGGGTCTGCAAGGTGGCATTTCAGGTTCCTGGCTACTAGCCAAACCTTATCGCCTTGGGCGAAGGGGGTGAACTTGCCTCGTGTTCTGGAGGCCATAGTTTGGTGGGCGAGTTCATGGGCAGCTAGGGCTTCATTCCTAGTGGCAGTGAGTGCTTGGAGGTGGTCATCGACCGCAGGTAGAGAGGACGACGGGAGGACGGAAGGGAGAGAAACGGGCTCGTACCCTATCATGAGGAAGAACGGGGACTTGCCTGTGACTGAGTGAGGGCGGTGATTATGGGCGAATTCCACGTGTGCGATAGAATCGGCCCATGAGGTGGGGTTCTTGCCGCAGTAGATGCGGAGATAGGTTTCGAGTTCTTGATTAACTCGTTCCGTTTCTCCATCAGTCTGTGGGTGATAGGCGGACGAGAGCGCAAGGTTATAGTTTAGGAGTCTTCCTAACTCCTTGGCAAAGCGGGCGGCGAATTGAGGGCCGTGGTCTGAGATGATCTGGTCGTATAGACCAAATTGGGTGTAGACTTTGAGGAAAAGAAGGCTGCGATGCCTTCGGCAGTGACCGTTTTGTTAGTGGGGCAAAGGATTACCCCCTTCGTAAGGCCGTGGTCCACCATGACCAATAAGGAATCAAACCCATCGGAGAGGGGTAGGTCGGTAATGAGATCACAGGACATCTGCTGGAAGGGACGCGTGCAGGAGGAGGAAAGGGGCATGGGTGGTGGTGTAGTAGGATGGGTATTGGCCTTGGATTGCTGGCACAAGGCATAGCCTTTGATGTACCATCAGACGAATTGGGTGAGGCCTGGCCACCAGTACTCAGCGGAGACTAGTTGGCGAGTTTTAAGGAAGCTGGGGTGGCCAGCGGACTCATGGTCGTGGCAACGGTGAAGGACGTCCCTATGGAGCGTGCCGGTAGGGGGTACATATACGCGGTTGCAATAGGTAAGAATGCCATCAAGGATTTTCCAATCTGAGAGGCGGGAGCAGAAAGGAGTGGGAATGTCTCCTTCGAGGGTGTGAAGCGTGGTGAGGTAGACTGAGTCAGAGGTGGATTCCTGGGCAATAACTTGGGCGAGGGAGGTGTCGATGAGGCGGACAAAGAGTGAGTCCGGGAGGAGGGTGACGTCGTGATTGTCATGATCTTCGGAGGAATAATGGTCAGCGCGGTGGGAAAGGGCGTCAGGGACGGTGAGTTCTTTGCCAGGGACATGGGAGAATTTCAAATCGAAGTCCACTAGGTCCAGGAGCCAGCAGGCTTGTCTCCGGTTCAGGTTTTTGGGTTACCTGAAGTAAGTCAGGTTCTTGTGGTCAGTGAAAACCTTGATGGGGTGTGGGGACCCAACGAGGTAGTGACGCCATGCTTTAAGAGCGCGCATCACTGTGAGGAGCTCATGGTCATAGATTTCATAGTTGTGTTCTGCAGGGAGGAGGGATTGGGAGAGATAGGAACATGGATGCCAATCTCTGTTGGCATCGGTTTGGAGCAGGACCGAGCCTGTGCCGACAAGGGAAGCATCAGTGGCAATAGCGAAAGGGGCAGTGAGGTCCGGGAGCCGGAAGATGGGTTCTGCCATGAAGCCCCTTTTCAAGGAGAGGAAGGCCTGGTCACAGGCGGGTGTCAAATTCCATTTTGTGTCCTTCTTGGTGAGGTTGATGAGGGGTCGTGCTGTTTCCGAGAAGTGACTGAGGAAGCGGCGGTAGAAGTTGGCAAAGCCAAGGAAGGAACGTACTTCCTTGACCAAGGATGGGATAGGCCAGGAGGAGATGCCTTGGAGTTTGACGGGATCCATGGCAATCTCTCTATCGCGAAGGATCATTCCGAGGTAGTCAATCTCGGGGGCGTCGAACGTACATTTTTCGAGGCGAAGATAGAGGTTGAGTTCCTCCATCTGTTGGAGAACGCAGAGGGTTTGCGCTTGGTGGGTAGCTTCATCGGCCGAATGGATAAGGAGGTCATCCATGTAGATGATGAGCCAGTCTTCAGCGATCATATCTTTGAATGAGTCATTCATGAATCACTGGAAGGTTGGGGGTGAGTTCATCATTCCGAAGAACATCACCATGGGCTCGAAGAGACCTCGGTGGGTGATGAAGGTGGCTTTCCATTGATCACCATCGTGGATGCGTATGTTATTATAGCCACATCGGGCATCGAACTTGGTGAAGATCTTGGATCCCGGTACCTGGTCTATCAGGTCGGAGATCAGTGGGAGAGGGTAGGTGTCTCGAATGGTATGTTCGTTCAGATACCTGTAATCTTGGCAGGGACAGAGTTTGCCATCCTTCTTTTTGACAAAGAAGAACGGAGAGGCTTGGGGGGATTTTGATGGTCGGATTTTTCCCGACTTGAGATGTTCTTCTACAAAGTCGTCGGTGGCTTTCCTTTCATCAGGGGATAAGGGGTAGAGTTTCCTGATCTTTGGGACGAAGGTTTCGTCCAGGTTGATCTTGTGGTCATAAGGTCACTTGGGGGGTAACTCTTCTGGTGCGGGTTCTCCAAATACCTTGAAGAATTGTTCGTATTGTGGGGGTATCGTTTGCTTCAGTTCTTTAGCAAACTGCTCTGTGGCAAGCTCGGTGGCTTTTGTGAGTCTGGCGACGAGGGCACGGGGTACGTAGCAGGAGCCACTCTTGATAAGACGGTTAGTGGCTCCGAGTCTGACAATACGTTGTACCTCGTGGACTTGGGCCATGTGTATGCAACATTGGTTTTCGGTCTCTTTTTCTAAGTAGTCAAAGAGATGCTTGTCATGGACTTCGTCGACGTATCGTAGATGAGGTGAGGTGTTTGGGGTGATGGGGCCCCAGAGTTTAGCAGTGTGTGCCTCAGTGAGGGTGGCATTGTAGGTATAGTAAGACGGAGATTCATCTAGGGATCTGGCAATGGAAAGGGTTCGGGTGGTCCAGTCGATGGTAGGGTTGGCCTTTGATAGCCATGGGAACCCGAGGATGACATTTTCGTTTCCACAGTTCATAACGTGGAAGGTGGTTTCCATGAGGACTCCTTGGACATTTAGGAACAAGGTCATGGTAAAGCAGATCGTACTGCCTTTATTCAAGGATTTATCCACGTTTCTGACGAGGATGGGGTTTTCGAGGCGCATGGTGAGGAGGCGGTTTTTATGGATGAAGCCCCAATCTATGCATGAGATCTCGGCCCTGCTATCTATGAGGGCTCGAGTGTCGATGACTTGGGTAGAGTGCGAGGTGGTGAGCAGTTGTATTGGGATCGAGATGGCATTCTTTACAGCTCGTACTCATACACTAGGGGAGGAAGGATGTGTCGTTAGTCCTTCCTTATTCAAAAACCCAAGAAAGCCACTCTAGCTTCGACGGGAGAATCCTTTTCTTCTTCTTCGTCATCGTCATCCCATTCAATCAAAGGTGGAGGTTGTTCTTTTACCTTCTGTACCTTTTTGGGCGGAGTAGGGGTTTTGGTGGTAGCTGTTGGGTAGCAGGGACATTCATGGAAGGCGTGCCCTTGTTGTCTGCATCGGAAGCATCGGTTTTCTCAGATGCATCGAGCTTGTTCTTCGGGGGTCAATTTCTTAACTTTGATGGCGTCGACGTCCATGGCGTTGGGATCTTTAGCCATGGGGGAGGTATGTGCCTGGGGTAGCCAGGATCTGGTGGCACGGGGGTTTTCATGGCGATGGGCAATTGCTTGAGATCATTTCCATTGCGATTGGAGTTTCATGGCTTTCTCGATCATTTTGTCGAGGGTATCTGGGACGGTTTCAAGGGAGTAGAGACAGTTCATGAGGGGAACCGGGATTCCTGTGGAAAAATATTGGATAAGGACCGCTTGGTCCATTACTTTGGCTAGGGAGACATTGTTTCGAAATCGGGCAACGTAGTCGCCTAGGGAGGGTTCATAGCGGGTTTTCCCGTCTTTGCAGTGTTCTATCATTTTGATATGGGCAAGCCAATGGAGGGCATCTCCTGCCATGTCGTAATGGTTGATGAATCCATTTTTGAAATTGGATTCGAAGCTCGCCCAAGTTCCGATTGATAGAGTTCCTGTGGCGAGGGCAGTTTCCCGGTAAGTGGAGGCCCAAGTGAGCGCAGGGCCCTTGGTCATATAGGAGAGGGCATAGGTGACCTTCTTGGCATCCATGTTGTATACATCCTCATTGACCCCTAAGTAGAACTTGACGGAGTTCAGCCAGGGTAGGGCTTTGGTGTATGTTCCGTCAAATGGTTCTGGAGTTCCCAATCGAAGTTCGGTGGGTTTTGCGGACATTATGGACGATGGTGGTGGCGGGGGAGTGGAGAACGTTTGTGGGACAAATGGTCTTTGAGGTCCTAGGGGAAAAATCGGTGGGTGGCGGGATAGGGGTGTTGGTGATGGTGGCGTGGGGACTCGGGGAATGTTCACCGTGTGGGTAAACTCATGGGCAAGGCTGGTGATGGTTGGGTCATCTTCCATAATGGGAAGGTCAGGGTCAAGGGTTTTAGTGGGGTGGTCAAGGGTTTCGTCGTTGGACGACTCAGAGTCTTGGGGTTGGGGCCTCAGACGAGGTAAGGACCAAAGGGAGGGTCATCGGTCCGCAATGATGGCTTATCCGGTGATAGCCATTGTTGGTTAGCTTAGTCTTTTGTTACGACCGTTCAAGGTTCGTAGACTTGGCTGTCAAAGGTACACCTTGGGGAGGTACTCATGAAGAGACGCAACGTCCCAAGTATAAGGGCTCTGCCTGTGGCAGCAAGAGTTCTTTGACGACAGAGTCATAAGGACGAGGTAACACACTACTGGTGATACCTGGAGGGTTCCTAGAGTCGACGGTCAATGACTACTAGGCAGTGTCAATGAGATCAAGCTACCAAAGGTAGTGATCGAGCTTAGGAGGTCTGGGTGCGAGAGCGAGGAGAAGATTTCAATAAGACTAAGCTGAGGAATACATGACTGTGGAGGTGAGTATATATACTACGAGGGGGTGGATGAGTAAGCGGATTAGTCATGATGACTAATCAGTATTAGTGAGCATGACAAAGCGATGGCGCAATGAGAAGTCTGAATGATGCAAGAGTGGCACCATTGCTGATGAAGCGTGACAAAGTAGAAATGACAAAGCGGCCCGTTGACTAATCGCATGGATGTCAGAAGGAAACGATTAGTCAAAAGAAAGTCACCAGTTGGGATTCAAACCCAAGGTCTGGTGTGTACAAGGGTATAAGCATAGGAAAAGTGTAAGTGAAGAGGAAAAGTGTAAGTGAAGCATGCGATCGTAACACTCGCCAAGTGATTAAAGCGGATCTAGAAACTGGATCAGATTCCAGTGCGGGGGCGAGAAACGTAGCTTCTGCAAGATCAAATGGAAAGAGTGATTCAACACCATGTACCATGAGGTACGGCGAGAGACCAGTTGATTTAAGAATAGTGACCCACTCTGCCCAGAAAATAGAGTGAGCTGTCATTGGCCAGCGAATCTCCCCTCCCAGGGTGGTTTTAATGATGGCCTCCCAGACATCCAAGTGACACCGTTCAACCATGCCATTTGCCTGAGAGTTGTAAGGGGAGATTCGGATATGGCAAATGCGATATCGTGAAGCGAGGATATCTAGAGCTTGGAGGAAGGCAGAACTGTTGTCAGTTACAATCTCGGATACAGCACCCCAACGACAGAGGATGTCTTCAAAAATAAAAGAAGCGAGTGCAGTCGCATTTTTGGACCGTAATATACACTACTCTGGATATGCAGTGAGTGCGCATCGGGCATGTACGATAAAGTGGTAACCACCGGATCGTGGCATGACCATAGTGTCGATGTGAACTTTGTGAAATAGACCGCCAATCATGGGGATGGTAGGGGGTATATGGAACTTCTGTGTTTGACAGATCTGGCATTCATGGCAGGATCGGATGTGCTACTTGACATTGTCAACCAACATTGGCCACCAGAACCATTGGAGTAACTGGGTCCAGACTGAGAAGACACCTTTGTGTTCGAGGCTATCGTGTGCCTCCCTGATCAGTCCATAATGGCATCCCATAGGTACTACTAGCTGATGATGACCATGAGGTTCGTGATGGTAAAGTGAGTTGTGGAGAAGGAAGAAGCACATAGTAGAATTGATGAAGGAAGTGTAGTTGGCGTCGGATAGGTCAGGGGGATGGGTACGTGTGTGTAAAAATTCGCAAATATGGGTGACGCGATCCTCTCTTGCTAATGCTTTTGGAGACCGAGGGAGGACAGGTTCATCTTGAACCAAGTCTGAGTCCGCAGTAAGCAGGACCGAAGCATGATGTGTAGCAGGTGGAATGAGCCTAGAAGTGTAAGCAGTCGAATATAACGAAGAAAAGCGATCGTTTAGGAGAAAAATGAAGAAGGAATACACATTGTCCAACCAGTCCTTGAAATCATCATCAGGAGGCAGATTGTCATCGGACTGAGGACAACGGGATAGTCCATCTGCGCCAGTATGATGAGTAGCAGGAACATAAATGAGACGAAAATTGAAAAGGAGGATACCAGCGATCTACCAGTTAATGGTTGTGTTTGGTTGGAGGTCCAGGTTATTAATCATACCCTTCACGTATTTGGCATCCATTTCAACTGTGAAGTTAGCGACATCAAAGATAAAAATACGGACTGTGCATAGAGCACAAAATAGTCCATAAAGTTCCAATTTTGCTTGTGAATAGTGGCTCTCAACCTCTGTAAGGCTAATAGAACTAAAGTGATTCAGATATTGCTTACCATTGGCACCTTCCTGAGACAGGATGTAACCGACAGCGATGAGAGAGGTATCGACAGCAAGAAAGATTTCGAGTCCAGACTTGTAGTCCAGATGACGTAAAGTGGGCAAAAGACAAATAGCATTCTTGAGATGCTGCATTGCAAGTTGTTGGGATGCTCCCCATTCGAAAGGAACACCCTTCCTGGTTAAATCGACCAGGGGACGGGCAATAGAAGTGAAATCATGAATGAAAATGCGAAGTACACTGCAAACACCCAAGAAACCGTGCACATGAGTGAGCGTTTGACATGGAGGCCAGTCACAAATCTTTTGTACTTTGTCCTCGTGAGGAATACAACCGTTGGCAGTGCATTTGTGTCTGATGACAGTTGCGTCCGGTGTGGTGAGCATGAACTTCTTTGCAGAAACTGTTGCGCCAACATTTTGCAGTCGTTGTAAGATGCAGTGGACTACCTGTAAATGTTCCCAAATGAATCAGCGGATGTTTGGGTTGTCTGGAGTGGTCTTGTATGAACCGTCCGGATTCTGATAATGCGTGGTGACAGATTTTATGGGTAAGTCATCGATGAAAGGGTAGGTATGTCAAGGGATTTCATCCTGAAGAACGGACGACATGTCTGCTTGATAGATTTGGATCGCATTTGTGTATCTCAGAGGAACGGTGGTGAGACAATGAGAACCCATCGGACTATTGAAAGTCGTGAGGTCGCGAGATTCAGGATGTAGTGGACGCTGATCATAGCCAGCGAATAAATCTATCATCCCATAAATGGCATATCCTGCGAAAGACTCTGCAAAGTGTTCCACGAATGGCGGAGTGGATGAGTCCTGGATGGTAACCACATTAAGGGGTTGGAGATTGTGTACGAGTCAGAGTGATTTGCCATCCTGTTTAAACATGCAGAACCATCGAGATCGGTACACTGCGGTAGACAGTTTGTAGACACCGGATGCAATCCGGTCTTTAATAATCTGGATTGCACCAGCCCACATGGAAGGAGGGATGGAGATGTTGCAAAGTGCCCAAGGGATATGAGAGACAGTCGGAATCTTTATGGGGGGGAAGTATCTTTCGTCAAGGCAACCTCACTCAGTAGGAATCCAAGCGAAAGCCATTTTGTGTTCAAGGAGGAGCCAGTGTATGAGCTTGACTTTCTCTGGCCATAGCCAGTTTGCAGGATCAAGATCTAGTTTATCAGCGCATTCCTGTGTAAAATGAACACCAGGAATGAAGTCAGGAGGATGCATAGGTAAAGGACGTAGTCTGGCGAGTGGATCATCTGGAAGAGAATGGGTAATCTGATGCTCCTCATCAACTGGAGCCACAATGGACCGAACTTTCTTTGCAACAGGCTTATAAGCCAATGCATGCGAAAAGAGATCGTAAGAATAAACCGAAGAAAGCGCGGTGAGTGCGTCTGGATTTAAAACAGACTGTGTTGAGGATAAAAACAAGTAACATGGCGAAGGTGAAGGTAAATGCATATTGGACAGAAAAGATTCGATGGAAGTGTTAGTGATATCTCCCCAGCCATTGAGCGGATCATCAAAATCTAAAAACCCATCTCCAAAACGGACTGATGGCTAGTACACTGTAAATGGTCTCGACAACATGGACAACCTTCAGACCACGGTTTCATAGGCAGAGTATCCTGCTTGTCCATATTAGGGTCATGAAGAGTGATTGTCTGGGAACCGTCTGGAAAATCTTCTGTGTGAGCACTTATTAGGCAATGGAAAGGTCGACCTAGTAGTAGGTCAAAGTTAGCATGGGCCAAGATTTGGACCTGTAGCATGACTTTGCATTCACTAAAATCAAGTGCGAGGTTTTTGAGAACACCAATTGTACTGTCCACGCTAGTATTAGCAGAGGACATCTTCATTGTCTGGTCAGATTGGATTGGTAGTCCAAGCTGTTCCCAGATCCGGCGAGGCATAGTGATAACCTCAGAACCAGAGTCTAGAACACCATGAATGGTCTAACCTGTATCGCCAACCTTAGCTTCGATCGCTCTAAGGGGTAGACTTTGATGCACGACAATGAGTCTGTCTTCATTGTGCATTATTTGTGTTCCAGTCCTGCATGCAAACACGCAGTCGTTACTGGACAACTCGTTAATCTGTGCAGTATAAGTTGAGGGTAGGTTAGCAATTTGTTTCACAGTAGTAAGTTCACGAAATTGTTTTTGAAATTCTGGCGAGACCGCAAAGAGATCCTTGACCAGAACTGGAACATTAGTGTCCAGGACTTGGTCCAAGACTTGTTTTGAAGTAGCCTTGTCTTCGAGGGGGAAGGAATATTTGTACTGCATGGATGGAGAGAAATTCTGGTTAGTCCCAGGTACTCATGGGGGGATGTTACTTGGTCCATTTGTAGGTGCATTGTCCAGATCGGACACGAACCAACCAGGACCGGGTTGAGTAGTAGATGCGCCATTAGGGTTTCGAAGAGCGCTACATAACAGAGAGGAAGAATTGCTAGTGCTGACTGAGATTGGAGCGGATGAGGATGATGAGGGTGGTAAGGGTGAAGTGCTTCACGTTGTCTGCTGCAGCTCAGGGGATAAAAGTTCTTTGGACATGGCAGCTGTGCGATAATCTGGTTTTTTACGCAATGGTACCTGAATATCATCAAAGTAAACTCGTTTTCCCTTCTCTTTGGATGCTTTGTTCACCTGAAAAGTAGCCCATGCCTGAACTAGGTATGGTTGGAATTCTTCATCAGCAGCGGCAGGAATGGAGTCCAAATCCGGACTCGGTTCCATCGTGTAAAAAGCGGAGGAGTCGATGTTGAGGATTGCTGGGGTAGCAGGGTACATGGTAGATAGTATACTGGCAGTGATATGAGGAGGTGCATCTCTAGTGAATCCTATAGAAGATGCAGACATAGATGCCGTAGCTGCATTCGACTGTCCGGAGGAATGAGCATAGTCAATACCGTCCTTGAGACATTTACCTCCTGGCGTGCGAGGTATGTTGGATCTGTCTAGCATATAGACGTGATTGTCCTTTCCCCTAGTAATTTTCATTGCATTGAGGTACTCCACGCAGATAGGACAATTCTTTGCAAAATGCCCATGACCAGCACAGAATCTACAGGTGGGGTCCGTCAATCTAGCCATAACATTGGTCACAGCCTTGATTAGAGGTGATAGCAGCGAAAGCTGAGGTGCTACCGGAGATCGATGACGTGATGACAGATGGTTGTCAGATGGAGTGGAGGTCGTAAAACCACCAGGAAAGAATGGTGAGTCTATGACAGGTGACGTTGACAGACTGATGAAGTTGTGATGTGCGCGGTCTGGAGTGACCAGGATAAAAAAATCAGACTCGGTAGAGATGTTGAGATGACGAAATTCAGAGAGTAGTTCCTTAAGTTCCAAGCACTGAGGTGTGAGTCGAAGCGACCTTCTGAGTGGCCTTATGGAATCCCTCACGGTGGGCTCTAGTTGTAAGAAAAATGCAGATTGTGTGGGTGCTGACCACCAAGGTGAATGGTGAAGTCGAGCTAAATGAAGGGAGTGAGTATAAGCTTGTCCCAGGGATTCCAAAGGCGACCAAGATAGAAGGGATAGCTAAGACAATAGTCCTTGCTTGGAATAGACTGGTCCGGCATAGTCCAGACTGTTAACGAATGGTCTGAAATATCAGACTACGAAGGATGAACAAACAGCGATAGATCGAATGGCAAACAGCAAAGAGATGAATGGGCAAAATGGTGGTGAGGATATGAATGGAGAGGGACTTGAATGAAAACTGAAAAATGAAGTGAAACCCAGTAAGTGATTTATTCAAATGCATGATACAAGTCTTTATAGTCCAGGCATTTTCCCAGGACTCTGTAGAAACATGTGGTCCTGTCAAAAGACACCACAAGGTCAAGTCAAAGGCCCATATGAAACTGTCAATGAATATTTGTAGTCCAAATGGAATACTGTCTGATCTGTGACTGATGTGACTGTGACAGAAAGGTGACTTATGACTTGTTCGAAGTAACAGATGTCGAAGAAAATAAGAAAATAAAAGATTGTGTCTGAACTCGGACTATGAACAGGACTGAAAAGGGGACTGTCAATCGGACTCAGACTGACAAACTACACATGGATAGAAATGGACTGACATTGGACCAACACAAGACATGATGGACATCTTAAACATGAGGGACCGTACCTGTACGAGAACCTAAACTGACGTGAGAAACCGGTCTGTAAATGTAGAGAGCGACGAGCTCCTACAGTGGGCCGACAGCAGAGGGGTGATGAAAGGGAGCAAGTGGGGGCTGAGAGGATCTGTCTTCTATCAGGGAGCTGAAAGAAATAACTCCATACTAGATCTACTGCATCGTCATCAGTTTCCTCATCATCAAGAGTAGGGAGGAAGGTACTGCCAGTAGGGCTAGGGGATCAAGATGAAATTCTATCAGTGAGAGGGGGTACAGGGGCAGTGAGTGTGGGAATAGAAAGGGGACATCTCCAGGGGCTGAGTTGTTTTACTCAAGTATGATACTCCTTTCATTCATTGAGAGTCATAGTGAGGTAGATAGGTTGAAAGGTGGGGCTGATGACAGAGGGCTCGATGTATCTTATATAGTTATGGAGTCCATACTTATGGAGGATGAGGAGGGTTTGTTGGATGGTGTGATTGATGGAGAGATTTTGTGAAAGAGTAAATGTTGGGGGTATATTAGAAGGAGAAGTAGCAGTTTGAAACTACTGAATGCGAACAAGGTCACGAAATATGTTAACAAGACATTGAGCCAGAAGGTCTTCCTCATAGAGGGGAAGTAGTGAGATATCCAAGAAACAAGCGGAATTTTCTAGTACAGTGACATACAAGAGTAGTGTGGGTGCTTGTGGAAGCAATTAAGCATCCATGTTGTGGGATTTGAGGAAGGTGTCTAAAGTTGGGGACGAACGAGTGGATGAAGAACTGGATATAGAAGGGGTGGAGGCTTATCTGGAAGAGTATTGTGCTTTTCTTTGGGTCTTGGGACAACTTTGAGATGATACTCACGAAGAGACTGACTTCTCAAGGAGTTTGTTTGAGGGGAAGTGCTAGGAGAAATGACTGAAACCAATGACTATTCCTATGGCTGCAAAGAGTATGATGAGGATGACAATGGTAATGCTGATGATGATATAAATTTCGAATTGCTGGGTGATTTCAGAGGGGGACTTTCATTGATGAGGTGTGAGGGCTTGTGGTGTTTGAGGCATGTCTGGGTTTTAAAGGGAGTGGGACTTTTTGTAAGAGCAGAGAATAGATAGGGCATGTTTCAGATTGGTCTTGGGTTCCCAGGTGTTCTCCAACAAGGGATATCCCTTCCATGTGGTCAGATACCTGCAATGGTTACCAGTCCCTCTATGACCAATGATCCAATCAACTTCATATTCTTCTTCAGTTCCAATCAGGTTAGGTGGCAGTCGGGAGAAGTTAGGACCATGGATAGTTATCTCCTGATAGGACGATAAATGAGATGCATGAAACACATCATGAATCTTCCATGTTGCCAGGAGACGAAGGTGGTATGTAAGGGGTGATAGGACCTGAGTGATTTTGAAGAGTCCATGTCGCTTGGGAGCGAGTTTCCTGGAGGAGTAGGGCAGGCAGAGATGAGTGGCTTCCAACCAAACCTTGTTACCAACTTTCCAGGGGACAAATTGTTGAGTGACACATTGTTGCATAGCCAAATGCACTGAGTCATATGCACTCATGGCTTCTTTTCATGCTTCGTCTAGAAGGAAGAGTCATTGTTCTAAGGTAGGAATAAATGTTTTGCCAAGGGGGGGATATGATCGTGGTTCATATCCTATCATTAGAGAGAAGGAAGAGGCCTTGGTGGAACTATGGACAACTGAGTTGTGATGGAACTCAGCTGTGATCAGGAACTCAGCCCATTTGTGAGGGTCGTGGGCACAAAAGATGCAGAGGTAGGTTTCTAGTTCCTGGTTTGAGTGTTCCGTCTGTCCGTCTGTCTAGAGATGGTATGCAGTGGAGAGTTTTACATTGAACTGAAGCATTCTAGCAAGCTTCCTGGTGAATGCAGATGCAAACTGGTGGCCTCTATCTGAGATGTCAGAGTCATGTAAGCTAAATCTTTTGAATACATGATGGAAAAAGAGCTTAGTGACTCCTACTGCATCAATGGTTTTGTGACAAGGGCAGAGAATTACTCCCTTCATAAGGCCATGGTCAACCATGACCATGATAGAATTAAAGCCCTGAGAGAGAGGAAGATCAGTGATGAGATCAACAGAGATCTGACAGAATGGTAGGGTAGTGGATGATTTGATAGGTTGTAGTGGGGAAACAATAGGGTGAGTGTTGACTTTGTTTTGCTGGCATGTGACACAACCAGCAACAAAGGAGTTAACAAAGGTAGAGAGGCCTGGCCACCAGAAGTCCCGTTCAAGGAGTGCTTTAGTGCAGAAGCAGCCCATATGACCTGTGGAAGGGAGGGAATGGAGGGATGATACGAGGGAGTGATAAGCTTGTGGGGGTATGTAAAGGTGATTTTTATAGTAGAGCTGGTGATTCTCAAAGGTCCAATCATGGACGGTGGAGCATGGAAGGAGTGGTAATTCTTTCTTGAGAGACTGGATGGCCTAGAGGACAAAGGTGTCAGAGGATAATGATGACTGGATGTGATGGGCTAGGATAAGGTCGAGGGCATTCATGATAGTGGATTTGAGACAAATAAATGCATGAGCATTGTCTAAGGAGGTGTCAACAGAGTCTTTGTGGGATAGAGCATTTGCCAGGGCCATTTTAGAGCCAGGGGTAATCTGGCAGATGAGGGAGAAGTCCTGTAAGAAAAGAGCCTAGCGAGCTTGACAACAGGATAGTTTGCAAGGGTCTCTGATAAATGATAGGTTTTTGCGATCTGTGATGATGACAACATCATGGGAGGTGCCTTGGAGGTACTGATACCATTCTTGTAGGGTGAGGATGACTGCCAGAAGTTCTTGATCATAGATATTATAGTTTCGTTCTGCTAGGGTGAATGTTTTCGAAAAATAGGCACATGGGTGAAGGTCGCTGTTGGTATCTACTTGCATAAGGATTGCTCCTGCAGTGATGAGCAAGGCATTGGTCATAAGAGTGAAAGGTTTCGAGGTATCAGGGATGTGTAGAATGGGGGCAGATGAGAATATTAACTTCAGTTTGCTGAGTGCAGTCTGTTGTAATGATGTCCAATTCCAGGTTTCGTTCTTTTGAGTAAGAAGGTTTAAGAGGGTGACAATACAAGAGAAGTTGGGGATGAATTTGCGATAGAAGTTTACAAAGCCAATGAAAGAGTGTACTCCTTTCACTGTGGAGGGGGATTTCCAGTCCTGGACTGCTTTCAATTTGATTGAGTCCATTTCTACTTGTCCACCACCAATGATCATTCCCAGAAACTCCATCTTGGGAATGTAGAAGAGACACTTTGATAGTTTTATAGAGAGGCCATGTTTTCTAAGGCATTGTAGAACTCAACATATTCATTCATGGTGAAGTTTGATATTGTCCTTGGTATGGATGCCTAAGTTGTCCATATAGATTTTGAGCCACTTTTCTGCTATCATATCAGTGAAGATGTGGTTCATAAAAGCTTGGAAGGTGAGAGGGACATTGCAGAATCCAAAGAACATGATGGTGGGTTCAAAAAGGCCTAGAGGGGTGATAAATGCTGCTTTCCATTGGTCCTCTTCTCAAATGCAAATGTTGTTATATCCCCATCTGACATCAAACTTGGTGAAGAAGGTTGAATCCTTCATGTTGTCCACAAGTTCAGAAACGAGAGGGAGTGGATAGGCATTTTGAACTGTGTGGGAATTCAGGTAATGATAGTCCTGATAAGGGCAAAGGGATCCATCCTCTTTGGGTATGAAAAAGAAGAGAGATGCTTGGGGAGATTTTGAAGGCATGATATGACTAGTTTTCAGGTATTCTTCAATGAAGGCTTTGCAGGCTTCTTGTTCAGCAGGGTTCAATGCATAAGCTTTGGCAATTTTGGGGGTGAATGAGGGACAGAGTTCTATAGTATGATCATAAGAGCGATGAGGGGGTAGTTGGCTGTGCAGTTTTTCTGAAAAGATGTCTTCATAATCTTTATACCATGGGAGGATTCGTTGCTCTTTACTACCTGCTTCCTAGACTAGTTGTGTTGAGATAGTGATCTTGTTGATTGCCTCTTTGGATGTAAGAGGGAGGTGCTCACGAAGAGACACTGTCAATTCCTCATTCCATCACTTGTGTTTAGCTAGTCTGTTAGTTATTTTCTGATCTGCTTCTAATCCTAGATAGCAAAGCAGATATCTCTGGGGGGTGGTGTGGTCGAGGGTTCGAGGTTAATTAACAAGTGAGACTGATTGGTTGACCCAGTCAATCTAGGGGTTCCATTTCTGGAGCCAAGACATTCCTAGGATAATTTGTTTTTGTCCTAGGTTGGTGGCCATGAGGTATAGGCTTTCTTGGTGTGATCCAATGGTGATGGTAACATAAACTTTCCATTGAATAGTTCCTTTGGAATTGTGGGTTCCATTCACATTTTGAGTGACAAGAGGTTCTGGCAGTCGCATTAAAGGAAATCATATCTTGGAAAGGAGTCCAAGGTCAATGAAGTTTCTGGTTGCTCCACTATCAATGAGAGCAATGCTTTCGATGATTTGAGATTTATGGGTTAGGGTAACTGGAAGACATATGGTTCATTCATTGGGTAATCCTAATTGTACATGGTCTAAATGCTAGGAAGAAGACATCAAAACAACTTCCGGTCTCAAAAATCCAAGGTTTCTACATTGGCTATGGTTTTCTCAGCTTCAGAGGCAGATTCTTTATAACAAATTTGGAGAGTCTGGAGAACATTTTCTTCCTTCTTCCCTTTGAGGTGAAGAGCTTGGATGAACGTCTCCAGTTTGGTAGAGGCAGGGGGTTTTTGACACAAAGTGGAGTTCATGAGTTCTTGTGCTTCAACAGAGCAAAGGTTTTGAGATCTGGGGGGATGAGTATTGGTGGCAGAAGTACGGGGACAAGGGGACAATAAGGTGTTGCTCCTGGGGGACCAGGATGATCAACAGTCATGAGCACTGTGCCCTTTTTTTCTGTATCTGAAACAGGCTCCTTCTTGCATGCATTGGGCCCATTCGATTGGGGTAAGCTTTGGCAAAGTGATGAGCTCATTGATGTCCATAGCATTGGGGTCTTTGGGGTGGTTACAAGATGGAGAGAAGTGCGAAGGGGCTCCTTGTTGTCCACAAAGAGCTTGGATGCAAGTGAGTTGGGCATGGAAGGTCTTTGTTATGATCTCTCACACACTGGCGTGACGCTATCACAGATGGCACTAAGTCTGGGGGGGTGCACAAGGTGGTGCAGGGGGGAGAAAGGGATGAGGCGCTCACACCTGAACTCAATGGCACTCGAGGAGAGACCACGAATGATACAAGTGGATTCGACTAGCGGACTACAGCAGGTATCTGGGGGTTTATATACGTAAGGACTGTGTGCACAGACCATGCTGTGTTGAGATAAGGAATGACTAAATATAGTAGCCCATCCTAGTCCGCTATCGAATGTGAAACGTTAAGGTGAAACAATAAGGCCTAGCCAGGGATAAGAAATCTGAAGGGATCTAGACGGTTCTAGATAAGTCTGCTGGGGTCTGTAGCTTAACTAGGAAGGCGAGTCTCAGGGTCACGTGCTACAGGTTATGTGGTTGGAAAGCTGAAGGTAAATGCCAGCGGCTGGCGTAGGGGACAACTAGTGATACTAGGGGTTATACTATAACACTATCCTCCCTTTAGGACTCGACTTCCAGGCGAGTCAAGAAAACGGACTTGTTTTCTTTGGTTAAGGTAATGGCCAGACTGAGACGATCTTCTACCCGTGGGCTCCTTCAGAAGCGGTCATTCATCGTTTGCATGTCCTTCTTTTACCGTTGACAATCGTCGCCTGTGGGGATTCCTTGTCCCGAAGTGGTGTTGGCAATCCTCCCTTTAGCACTTGTCATATGACACCCGATCTTCTCTTATCGGCATATCGTTGACTGATCCGTGTCAGCTCTGTTCTCTTGTTGATTGCGGGTGAACTACGGGTCAGGGGATACTGAGTGTTGTTCGTGAAGAAATTCGTAAGCAGGACGTATCATGGAAGATATTCGTAAAAGAATTCGTAAACACCGATATTGGCAGCTTACTGTGGGTATCTTTCAACCTCACTCTGGGCTTATCCGATATTCGATGGAGTCATAGTTATCTAAAGGACTCGGGGCCTAACGCAACCGAGGGGTATAGTATCAAGTACTGTTCTCTTGGTTTTTTATCTTTTTGAGTTTTTATCTTTTTATCTTTTCTTCTTTTGTCTTTTTGTTTTCTGTACGTAGAATGGTTTTTCTAAGGACGGAGAAGGGAACGGTCCGAATCTGATAGTCCGATCTGGAAGTTCTATCTAAGAAGCAAGAATCTAATCTGATCCCGCAAACGAAATCAATGAACTTTCGGAGGGCTCCAGGAGTATAATGGAGCCTCAAGCATCTCTAGATGCTGACTAACCCAACATTACTTCATCTCGGAGAGCGGCCCTAACAGTTACCGATATCCGCTCTCTAGGGGTTACTCTAACAAGGGAAACAATGTTCGTCCACAAAGAAGGAAGACGTAACAAGGGAATTAAGCACACTAAATTTTACATCCGGTGCCACGCCACTGCGGTGGACGCCACGGTGGGCGCTCTCTCAATGGACGCCCTGTCGGATAGCTAATTCTAATTTCTGATCTACTGGGTCTGTCTATCTGAAAGGAGGCCAAAATATAATCTGCAACCACAATCTGATCACTATTCACTTATAGAAACCAAGAAGCTATCCTTTCTTTACAGAGTCCATCTCTTGCGATTTGCAGCCGTCTTTTTCTCTTCTTCTTCTTTTATCTTTTTCCTCCAATATCTTTCAGCCTCTTTTGTCTTATACTCGGCTCCTGGTTCTATTGCTTTTTGGTGTGGGGCGGGGGTCGGTAGCAGTGCCTGAGACCTGGTCTCGAAGGCAGGCCTTTCTACATACCCTGGTGCGATTGCCGGCCAACTGGGTTCTTCTATAATTTGCAAGCGCGGGGGTATATTCCTTGTTGGCGCTGCAGATCTCCATTCCTGCGGGTCCCTTATGTTCTCGGGGTGAGAGGGACAATTGACCCAGCGATGACCTTTGGCTTGGCACCAGCCACAATTGATTTCGGCTTCTATGCGGGCTTGATGTAATGTAGCCCGGAGTATTCGTCGCTCTTGGCGCGGAGTTAATGCAATGGGGGTTCCGGGTATGGCCGGTGTGGGGTAGTGAATCGGGGAAGACATTTGTGGGGGTATCGGGGTGGTTGCCTGGTATATTCTGCGGCGAGGCCGCCTTGCGGGCTTATTGGAGCTCATTTGGCCCTATTGCTACCAGCTATTGGTGTACGATTCTTCCCGATATTCCACGTTTGGGATTACTACCTTTAGGGGCCTGACAAATCCGATTTGCCACTGATTTTCTACGCGGCGGTACTCCCAGAAGAAGACGAAGGGTCTTTCGTTGTTTGGCAGTTTGAACCAGTTAAAGAGGAAGTAGAAGGTGAGGATCCCACTTCCTGCCAGTAAGAGTTCAAAGGGTGAAATGTCGATTTTCATATAAGAGGGATTTTCTAGACGGGGGGTGCTTGTCCACGGCAAGAGAAGGAAGTGTTTCTCTGGATGCTTCTCTGTGCTTCAATTTGTTGTTCCGCTCGAGCGCGGGCTTCTATTTGATTACCTGAGATCTTCAGGTAGATCCCTATTCCTATGAGAAGCCCTACTCCTAAGCCGGTAGTGATGATCGCGAATATAGAGAGGGGTTCCAGGATTAGAGACTGTGTCGTCTGGTTGGCGACCTGTTCGACGAGGCCCGTGTTTCTTCGGCTAAACGTTGTGCCTGTGCTGCGTCGACCTGTGTGCTGAACAGGTCGAGAATCCTACGTCTATTTCTTTCCTGGTTCCGTATTCCGAACAGAACAATATCTCTTTCTAGTGCTTGCTCCTGGTTTACCCACTTGTAGACTGCTGCTACAATTCCTATAACGACTGCTAATGCTACTAGTTCCTGAAGTTCCTGTTTCATCTACTGAAGCTAAAACTCTATTTTCTTCGGCAAATCCAAATCCCCCACGGGCACCGTTTGCTTACTGTGCAGTATCTTCCAACTACACTCTGGGCAGTAGGCAGGCGTGGGTTCTCAGAAAGGTAGATCCCTTGCTTCGCAAGTGGTATCTTCGGCGAAGGAGGGAGGGATAATGTTCGTAGGTAATCCGATACTCTTGTTGCCTTCTTCGGCGAATGCACATATACTAAGTGGCTAATCCTACTACTGATGCTCTACCTCCCAAATTACTTTGGGGACTAACACGACGATATAAGCTCAGCCTGGGCAGCGGCAGCTGTGATTCCCAGTCGCTCTTCGCAAACTAGGCTCGACCCTAGCGCGGACTATCAATCCCAAGGGGGACGACGGAGAAGGTCTATCTAGCAATACGAAGCGGGCCCTTCCAAGGGGCTCCTCTAAAGGTGCGAGGGTGTGCGAAGCGCAATCTTCGGCAACGGCCGGAACGACCCCTTAGCCCTAGGGTCCAGGCGGTGCCTAAGCAGTCGAATCCAAGTGTTATGATCTCTCACACACTGGCGTGACGCTATCACAGATGGCACTAAGTCTGGGGGGGTGCACAAGGTGGTGCAGGGGGGAGAAAGGGATGAGGCGCTCACACCTGAACTCAATGGCACTCAAGGAGAGACCACGAATGATACAAGTGGATTCGACTAGCGGACTACAGCAGGTAT
>JBBPKV010000127.1:0-23751 GCA_038089455.1 Tylopilus cf. leucomycelinus
CCGTCAATCTCCTTGCCCTCCTCTTCAGCACCACCCTCGCGACCGTCCCGCGACTGCGCCACGAACCACTTGCCCACGAAAAACAAATTCTTCACCGCCTGCAACGCCACGTTCGCCTCTACGTTCGGGCTCTTGAGCAACGCGCTCGACTTGTCCGCCACGTCCCTCATACACGCATGCGTCAACACCTCCATTCCTGAACACACCTCCGCACCCCCCATCGCCGCTGTCGTCGTCGTCGACGCTGCAAAGAGCACCCCAAGCAACCGACACGCCGCACCCCGTACCCACGCATGTGGAAACGCGAGCAGCGCGACTATCGCCGTCCATCGCACCTTGCCAGGGGCCGTCGTCGCCTCCGGGAACACCTGCAACACCTTGGCGAGCCCCTGCAGCGTCTGGTACGTCGCGTGCCACCGCTCCCCCGCCAGTGCCACGTCGTCCTCCCCTCCCTCCTCCCCGTCCCCGTCCGCCTCGCCCGCCTGCTGCCCAGCCAGCCACACACAGCTGCTCTCCACAACGGCCGCAAAATCGTCCAAGATTCTATCGAGATATGGCCCAGCCGCGCGATGCAACGCATCCACGACGAGTCCGTATACCTGTACCGCGACGCTGCGCAGTGTCGTCTTTTCCTGTTGCACCGCCCACGCATGCAGATGCCCCATGACCGTCCGCTGCAGGACCTCCTGCTGCGCCATCACTGCTCCTTCCCCGTGCAACCGCCGCACGAGCACCTGGATCACCCCTGCGGCGGCGACGCGACACGCCCGGTCCGCATCGTTGGCCACACAGAGCACGAGCGCAACAAACAGCATCTCCGCATACTTGCCCATCAGCCCGAGGTCAAACTTGGTGAGGAGTGCGTGGAGGAGCGTGAGGACGCTCGATCGGCCCGACGCATGCGCGTAAGACAGGTTGCGTGCGAGGAACGCGAGCGTCGTCTGGAGACGCCCCGAGCCCTGTGGGTAGTCGAGCAGAAACTGGAGCTGGAGCGACCGTGCAGATTCGCGCGTGTGGGACGATTGCGAGGTGACGAGGATCGTAGCGACGGTGCTCATGACGTCGTACAGCTCGGGCACGACGAGCTTGCGTGCGACGATGGCGCGGAGAAGGGCGAACACGCTCGCTTGTCGGGTCGGCTCTTCGAGGTCGGGTGCAAGGAGCTGAAGGAGGAAGAGGAGGTCGTCTTCTTTGACATTGGAGGTTGGGCATTCGCGCAGGATCGTCGCGAGAGATTTAAATGCCGCTTGAGCGATCTCGGATTCGGCACTCCCGACAGACCGGATGATGGCGAGGACCTGGCGTGACATGGGCGGCGCGGACACGGAGACGCCCTTCAAGGGACATTGGAGTATACAGGGAGCGGCCTTGAGCGCTGCCACGATGACCGCCTCTGTTTCGGCATACAACGTATTTCCGATCAAGTCCACAAATGGCTCCAGCCTCGCCAACAGTTGCGCATCGTGCATGTCAAACCGCGACCGCCGGTAGGCGGTCGTAAACAGATCCAGTCCGAACACGACAAACCTAGTCCATAAAATCCATCAGCCTTGACGCGTATACACGTACGGAAAAACATACCGATACGAATTGTGTGCATAATGGTCATTGTCGGGAACAATCTTTCGCTTCGTCTGGACGATGCGGTCGTCTTTCCGCCCCCTCCCTTTCAGTCGAGCTGCCTTCCTCTCTGCCTCTTGTAAAAACTTGGCGTTCTGACTGACGAGCGTATGACATAGAACCAGCAACTCGGGCGGGTTCAGCCGTGCGTTTGCATTGAGTCCACCCGCGATCCGCCGCAGCACCTCGTCCACCTGCTGCATCGGCTTGACCGACACCGTCACCTCCATCACCGATCGGAGCGGCAACAACAGTGCGCTGATCCGGTTCGGCGACACGTAGCGCGCAGAAAGCGCAAAGCAATCAAGACCCTTGGCAGCGCTCCCCTTGACCTCGCGCATCTTGGTCCTCAAGTCCTCGTGCTGAGCGTCCTTGGCCGACTCGCCGAACACGACTTCGGAAGCGATGTGTGCAACGTCGTCGATGCATCCGTCGAGATCGTCGAACGCAGCGTCGGTCCGGTCGTGGGAGGTGACGTAGGTCAGCAGCGCGTGCGTGACGTAGGCGAGCACGTGGAGTTGCGGACCACGCAAGAGCGCCGCGCGGAGTTCGCGCAGGGCCAGCGGGAGATACGCGGGACCGAGCGCCACGGCGATCCGGCACATAGTCTCGCGGACGAGGTCCCGTGTCTCTTGAGACCGGCTACGCAGCGCCTGGCTCAGCACTGTCAATAGCTTACCGATTTGTGGTTCTTTCGCGCTGGCTGGAAGATGTAACGCGACGTTGGCGATACCGAGCGCGATGGGGATGCGAAGGCTGTCCTCGTTCTCATCGCGGTTTTCCAGATAGCCGAGTAACGCCGGGAGGAGACGCACGTTCACAGCGTCAGATACTTTCTTCATGTCTGGAGAAGGAACGACGGGCGGAAGCTTGTTTTCAGCCGCATTCTCCTCGCCTTCCGGTACACCGTCGTCGTCAACGACGGCACTCTCCGTTTCTGGGAGCGCTTCCTCCATCGAAAAGTGAAAGCTTTCGAGAATGGCGACGAGCGCGCGGACGTGCACGCGGACGGCCTCGTCCTTGTCCTTGGTGCTCCGAACGTATTTGTAGACCAGAGCGTAGTATGCCGACCAATGGAGCTGCTTTGCGATACGGCCGAGCGCGTTGATGGCCTCGGCCACAAGTAAATGATCGAGCGACGCTGTCGAGACGATGTAGTGCTCCACGAGCGGCACGAATATCTCCACCAATGTCTTGCCTCGCAAGTACCCTTGCTCGCACTGTTCGCCGAGCCGTCTGAGTGCCCTCGTCCGTCGATGGATCTGGATGTGGTGGATGTTGGTGAAGAAGCTCGCTTCGTCGTCGCCGCCTGCGAGCAGGGGCCGCATTTCCTGGAGTGACGTGATGCGTTCACATTTGAGTACGGCGTGCGCGATGACCCCGAGGGCTTCCGCACGGACGAGTTCCGTCTTGGACCGCAACGCGTTCTTGAGCGCAGGGAGGACGGTGCGCACCAACAGAGGCTCGACTTCGGCCGCAAAAGGGCCATCGGAAGCCACGACGCCGATGAAGCGGCGGAGCGTGAATGCGGCGTTGTTACGAATGGCGAGTTCCTCTGGGTTTTGAACGAAATGCAGCGCGTTGTACAGTACGGGGAGCCAGTCGCGAGCAGACAGGGTAGTGTAGCGTTCCTCGTTGAGCGTCGTAAACGCTGCGAGTCGACGGTCGAAATCAGGCTCGTTCACCCGCTTGGTAGAGACTGCATTAAGCGACTCTAGCAGCGAAGCGAGATCCTGAAGACTCGGATGGACAGTCGCTAATTGGTGGAATGTCGATGCGAGTGTGAGTCGGGCACCGTTTGACCGGAGCGTGAGGAACAAGTGTGAGAGCAGTTCGTAAACTCTTGCAAAGGTCTGCGACGCCGGATCTGGCAACTCGGGGACGAGCGCAAATAGGTTGTTCAAGATCGTCAGCAAGTTCACTTTGGTCTTTTCGGGGATCACCTTTCCTGACTTGCGCAACAATGGAGAGAGTAACCCGACGAGGACGGACGCCTGTGCAGAGTCGGCGATGTGGTGTGCAACTTGGGATAGGACGCTTATCTGGCGCTGGGCGAGGGGGGTGGACAAGTATTGGTCGCCCTTGGTCCGCTCGACGAGGGTCATGAGATTTCCAAGTAGAATTGAAAGATGTGGCTTCACGACGTTTTGTGCAATTGCTTCGTCTTCAGAGAAGGCGAGCAAGCGATCCACGATATCAAAGACGTGTGTAATAACGGCCGGCTTAACGTTTGTGGCGACCAAGCAATCCAAGACTTTGTGCAGAACGCGGTCGTCGTAATCCACCAGATAACGGGCATACTCGGGTCGGGATGCCCACAGGTAGAACACTTCAAGCAAGGCTGACGGTGCCTGCGTGTTTTCTTGGTCGAAAAGAGCCAACCGCGGCGAAACGATTGCGTCAAAGTATATCTGCAGGTAGGGCGAATAGTCGAATAAGACCGGATTACGAAAAAAGTCTGCCAGTCGTCGGAGTCCAAGTTGTCGAACGGTGTGCATTGTCCTGGTCGTCAAACCCTCATCAACGTCTTCGTCCGCTTCGGCATCGGCATCCGCTCGATCCTCCTCCTCCTCTTCCCCTTGAACCTCACTAGCACCGCTCATTGTCGGCACCTCGCTTTGCTTGGGTCTCCCTAATCGAGATTGCGCAGATGCAATGAGGTTCAGGGCAGTCCCAAGAAGAGCAGGCCAGTACACCACGATCCTCGGCCCAAGGTGCCGTAGCACGTCACCCAACAGATTCAAAAATCCGACTTGCTGTTTCAAGGGGACCTCAGACGACACGAATCCCCCATCCCGCCACGACTCCCTGCTCGATCCCATCGGCTTTAGCATCAGGTCGATAAGTAGCCCGAGCTCATCTTCTGAGCACATGGCCAACGCGCCAAGCACCGCAGCTCTTCTATCGCCTCCCTTCGAACGTCCCTTCCTCTCGAGCATAACACCAAAGAGTAGACGAATTGTGGTGTCCACGAACACGGGACGATCCGTCGCATCTAGGGAAGACAGGTCAAGGTAGGCTAGCTGGTCTCGCAATAGCGTATCATCCAGGAAGTGTCGGAGCGTCTCTGCATGCCTCAAAAGATTGGGCAGCTTGTACGTAAACATACAGCTGAGCGCAACCGTTTGCAGTGCGCGGTCGGGATGGGATAAGAGTGTGCGGTAGAGGGTAAGGAGCGTATCTGTGGAATGGAGCGATTTGGGATTGGTGAATTTGCTAAATAGGGTAAGCCATGCGTTCAATTTGTAGCGGGGAAGGGTTGAAATTGTGTCATCGTTGGTCGCCATGGATAAGAAAAAGGGAACGAGTTCGCGGTTGTGTTTCTCTGCGAGGGATGGGCACTGTCCAAGCGTCGAGAGCAACTGCGTCTCGAACGAGGCAGGGTCGAATCTGTCGGACAGATTCTGATCCTATCAGAAGAAAGCGATACTCAATATCAACTCCTCTGAGATCGAGAGCCCCACACTTACGAGGATGATGGATGTCTGATCATGGTACTTGTCCAACCAACTCGAAATCACGCTCCTCATCTTGTGTGCGGCACCATCTCTCCATGTTCGTTCCTCTTCCCAAAGATCGACGTCCACGTTCCGTTCGACGCTTTCGTTCAACCACCCAGGAAGTGCAGGAGCATTGTCTAATTTGGTGACTGCTTGTAATTCGTCAAAGAGACAGGCCCAAACAGAATCCCCGAATCGCTTGGCCAAAGACGAGAGTGCCTCAGCAGCTGGCGACCATAACGGTCGCAGATTGACCTTGAGCTGGGCTAAACAGGAAACGTTCAAACACGTTCGAAACGAATGTAAAACAAAAACTCACAGATCAACCATCTGATACAAAGGTCAGTTGCCAGAGGTTCGTCGTCCTTGATTACCTGTCCAATGCGACCAATTCGTAATACCCGTTCGCGCACTCCCTGGACGTCTAGTGAAACTTCCTCTCCTTGCAGACAACGTTTAAGCACGTCGCGTTCGGCCAGAGATGCCTTGACCAGCTTCGAGGAAAGGATCTTGAGCGCGCTCAGACGCAGCGATCGGGAATGCGACACGACGCACGTTCGCAGGTGCAGATAGAGTTCCGAGAAGGTCAACATGTCCAGCGTCGATGGGCTGCGGCAGATGTCGTCATCAATATGGGCTTGGAAAGGAATCGGTCCACCTCACCTCGATTGTACAAGACCTGCCAAACCGACCAGGGCACATTGAGACCACGACCACCGCTGTACGACCGCCTTAGTCCAACCCACCAAATCAACTTGCTGTCTCCACGACGCGTTCTTCGACCCTGCAAGGGCACGCATGCATATCCATAACACCCAGGCTGCGTTGACATAGGACGCAAACCAGGAGGCTTCGGGTTCTGGTACTTCTAGCATGCGTTGGACTATGCCTACCAGTAATGCCGGCATCTTCTCCACGCACACCGATAGCGACAAAATGTTACGCAACTCATCTACACCGTCTGGGCTGAGCTCCCAGCGGGACAGTCGTTCACAAAGCCAAATATCGATTGTCCGTCTCCACACGATATCCACCTCCCCGAGTTTGTCAGCGTGACAGAGGCTCGCAAACAAGCGCAGCGTCCGCTTTGGCTCCATAGCGAGGAGATCGCCCGTGGACCTAAACAAGGCAGGTAGAGCAACCAGTTTCCATCCTCCCCAGGACAGTTCGGCGAGAGCACCAAGAAGAAAAACTCCAAACGTGGGTACCTTGAGAGCTTCCGCGATGAATAGACGTCCAGCGTTCGTTGCCATGGACATGTCCCCCGCTGTGAGGACCGCGATCGAAAAGTTAAGGAGAGCGGTCTCGACTGGAGCGGAAATTTGAACGTTCGGCAGAGCAGACGCCAGTTGCAACAATTGCGGTGCTTTAAACACGGGGTCGATACCAACGACAAGGTAGAAAAAATGACGAAGAAACTCACGAGATAACCGAGATCCTTGACGCACACTGCAGACGACACTAATCAGTTGTAATATTCGGCGGAGGTACTCTATTTCTGCATCATTTGATGGCGGTTGACGGACGGCAGCCGAAAATCGAGTGATGAGTATGTCGGCAATACCAGAGAACTGCTCAGCACCCTTGCAATGGTGGACGATAGAAGTGAGCGTCCGTCGTAAGAGCGTGTATAATGAATCGGGATGTTCGCAAGTCAGATAGCAATCGAGCACAGGTGTTATTATCGAAGGAGAAGTCGTATGGAGGGTTGAGGAGACAGACTGGATATCATGGAAACGGGGAATCAGTACAGTGGAAGCACGAAGAGCGAGGCATGCCAACCTTGCAAGCAAACACAAGCATCCAAGCACTGGCAGTTTCCACACCGTCGAGATGATTAGCCATGAGGATAACGGCCTTCTCCCGTGCAGAATTCTTTAAGCGGCGTAGTACCGAAGCCCAGACCTCGGCAGCGGCGCGTTGCACTTCGGGACCACAACTCGGCAGCACGGCATGGAAGGAAGACCACGTTTGCTGCAAAAGATCAAGATGTATAGATGGCACGAGAAGGTACTTGAAAATCCCCGACAACGTCGCCAGCAAAGCTGTGAGCGCGGGAGGTGCGATGGGACGGGGAAGAAAATCGAGGAGCCTGGCTAGTAGGTCAGCATACACGGGCGACAGAGTGGTACGAAGGTCGTGAGCCAGCTTCTGGAGAAGGCTGTCGTAGAAAGAGTGAGGAGGATAAAAGCAAACGATGGTTAGCATACTCGAGGAGTGCCCGTAACGCTTCGTCATCAGCAGTATCCAATGCAGCCATCCATAACTCGACAATGTCTCTCCAGTTGTGCAAGAGGAGTGGCATGGAAAGGGAAAGTGAATCTGCCTTGTTAGCGAATTGGACGAACGAGGGAGATAGATTGAGCTGCCTCCACTCTTGGAGGGACAAATAAAAGTGCGACTCGTTGTCCTAGGTGTGGAGGTGAGTGTCGCACAAAGCAAGAGAAGGGGCAGATACGAACAGCTATGTCATGGTCAAACTTGGTGAGGTCGAGCACAGATGGCAGATGAACGTCTTTCAACGATTCCGCGTACGATTGGTGCTAGGAGCCTACACATCAGCCCCGTAGATTCGACGGAACGAGAACTAACCTTGAACCGTTTCACTCGATGTACGACCTCATCTTGATCTAGCATGGGGTCCATGACATGCGCTGGCCGTTGAATGGTCCAACGCCAAAAGCTTGCCTCGAGCTGGTTGTCGGTTGATGCGTGACCACTTTTCCTTAGTGCTGACTAAGCATTCATACAAATCTGGTGCGCGACTCCCTGAGCTGTGCTTTGCTGGATTACTACTAGTACGTACTATTACGAGTACGGTGACTGCTAGGTTCACCTCGAGGCTCTCTTCTACGCTGGCACGATGTCTTTGGCTGTGCATGCTATAAGGGTGAATTTTTCGTAACTGTGGGTGCAAGTTCACACCGGCAGATCAGCGACACCCCCCTTCAGGAAACACCGTGCCTCACGCACTGTGTATCCAGCCTACGCAGTCGGCGATGCAACGGTGGATACGCTGAGGAATTACAACTAGAAAGGAACCACGGGACGACTGGACAACATCTTTGTGACGAACAAAGTAGCCGCCCAGCCTAGAACAATGAGCAGCCTACGAGGTAAGTGGGAAGGGCCGTCGATGGAAACTGAAACTCATGTCGCCACAGTGATAGAAGCAGTTGTCGTTATTCTTTGTCCCAATATCGCGCGTTGTCGAGAGCTGTGCAACATTTAGCCCATCCGATGACGTTGAGCTACAGTGTGGCGGAGTCACGGACTGGGACCCACAATACAGCTCTGTACTATACAGGAGTCGACTCGCATATAAACCCCTCGCTATGGCTCCCTCGCTGTCATCGCAAACTTCCTTTCTTGTTTCTCAGTCGTTATGAACAATCTCCGTACCCCGTCGAGCGCGCGAACGCGCCGTAGCAGGACGCCCTCCGTATCCTCCTCCATCTTTACAGCGCAATCTTCAGACTCCGTTCCCGACGCTGGAGTCGGCTCCACGACAGTCACCGTTGATAACCTCAACGATGAAGTAGCCGTTGGGCTCTCAGACCCCAGCAATACTGGCAGACGTAAGACGATGCTTCAGCTCATCAATCGTCTGCGTGATACTGGGTATGGTATTCTTTCGCCGCAACTACCATGCAGTGTTCATGACATGTCTTCCCCAGAGTCCAAACCGACATTGACCTCCCAATGATCGCAGTCATCGGAAACCAGAGTGCGGGCAAGTCATCCCTCATCGAATCGATCTCAGGTGTCACTCTGCCTCGGTCATCTGGAACCTGTACAAGGCAAGCAGTTTTCTTCGTATCCAGCTTTATTCTCATCGTCGCACAGGTGTCCCACGGAGTGCAAGCTTTCGTACTCAAATTCGTCCTGGAAATGCTTAGTGAAACTCCACTTTTCCACAAACGCCAGTGGTGTGCCCATTCCCGTCAAAATAGTTCCCTTTGGCGGTCCTATTACCTCCAAGTCCCTGGTGGAGGATCGCATCCGGCGTGCTCAGATGGCCATCCTCAATCCATCCAAGGATCCTAAAAGGTACCTCCAGCAGGACGATGTGTTAGACGAGAACGAAATGTCGTTTTCAAAGAACTATGTTTCGTTGGAGATCAGTGGTCCAGAACTGACGGACCTCTCGTTCGTAGACCTCCCTGGTCTTATTGCCAGCGTCGGGAGGGGTAGCGATGATCGAGACATTGAGCTTGTGAGGTCATTGGTCACATCTTACATAGAGAAGCCGAGTTGCGTCATTCTACTGACTGTTGCATGCGAGAGTGGGTGTTTAGGCCTCGTTTTGCATGGGACGTGTCTGACGTTGTTTTACCAGCCGACTTCGAAAATCAGGGGGCCCACCATCTCGCAAAGAAGTATGACCCAGATGGGAAGAGAACCGTCGGTAAGTCCCCACTGAACGAGATTTCCTCGTCTGTAACACCGAACCATGCTTTTGACAGGTGTCCTTACCAAGCCCGACCGCATCCCTCCTGGTGAAGAGCACGCATGGGTCAAGATCCTTCGAAACGAAACGGAGCCTTTAGTCAATAACTGGTACTGCGTCAAGCAACCGTCTTCGCAGGAAGTCGCGAAAGGAATTACCTACCTGGAGGCGCGTCGAAGAGAAAACGAATGGTTTGCCTCGACGCAACCGTGGTCATCTCTCGAAATGCATTATCAGAGATTTTTGAGGACAAGCTGCCTGACGGAGAGGCTGAGCCTCATTCTCGCCGAGCTAATTGCGAGGAGGTGAGCATGTCATCGCGGCATACTCTTCTTCTGCTAATTAATTTGGCAAGGCTCCCCAAGATCCAGGAGGAGTTGGTGAACGCGATTCAGGAGACCGAATCGAAGTTGCGTCGTCTTCCGAAAGCTCCGTCCAGCGACCCCATCGGTGAAGTGATGCATTCCATCAGAAATTTTGTGCGAGACCTAGATCACCGAGTCGAGGGCACTCCCGAGGAGAACGGGCTCTTGCAGACCATTCGCCCCCACCTCCATGCTTTCAAGACCGCCATACGGAGAACGGCTCCACGCTTTATTCCTTGGGAAGAGACAACGGTCAAGGAGCTGGCCGAGCCATCGTTTCTGGCCAACGAGGATGGGAACGACATCGCCGAGGAGTCTCATACCACTCAGAACAAGATATACATCGATGAAGTCTTGACGCGCGCTCGAAAGTGGGCTTTCCCTGCGTTGCGTCTTCTAATCATATAAATTGACTGAATTTTGCACCCAGTGCACGCACACGAGAACTTCCAGACAACTATCCTTTTGTAGTTCAGCGCGCTTACATCAAAGAAATCACGGAAAAGTGGAGTGGGCCAGCAATGGTTCTCTTCGAAGAAGTTTATACTATTCTACGAGACGACCTTGCGAAACTCATCGAGAGCCACTTTGCAGACATGGGCAACGGGAACTCGAAACAAGCCATTCTGTAAGGTTTTCTTTGCTCACTCCATGGTGCTGTCCGTGCTCACCCTGATATAGGATGATCGTCCACGACCACCTCGAGGAAGCTGCCAATCAAACCAGAGAAAAGATACAGTGGCTGCTCGACCTCGAGGGGAACCCAACTACGCTCAACACCCATTATTATTCGGACTATAAAGACAAGTTTCTCGCGCACTACAAAGTAGCGAGGGACGATAGCGATTTGGGGGCTAAGCTCCAAGGAGCGGGAGGTTTCAACTTCGAGTGTTCGGTCAACAGCGCACTTTCTAGCCTCAGCCAGATCGGTATATCAGTTCAAGCGCCCGAACTCGCTAAGCTCCTTCCTCTGGATCCGAAAGAGGCGGCTCTGAACATCATGGCGAGCGTTCGGGCTTATTTCCAAGGTAGAGTTGGCATTCCATATCGTGGAAAGCATGGCTCACCGGTGTGCATCCGCAGTCGCATACAAACGTTTTGTAGACATGGTTCCAATGGCTATCGACCATGACATCGTACTCGGCGTACAGAAAGGCATCGACAAGGCTCTCCAGGAGGGACTCCAAATCACCGGACCAGATGGGTACGATCGATGCAAGGGCATGTTGGAGGAGAGCATCAGCATCGTGACGACCCGTCGTGATACGCAGGAAAAGATGCAGCGTCTCCAGGATGCGCGTCGGGAATTGAAGCGGCTGATGTGAACTGGAAGTCCTTGGTAAACATGATAAGAGAGGGATGATGATGTTGTCGTATCGTCTTTCCGGATTTCTCTTGTGTCTTGTATAACAACCATCGATCACCATTGGTGCTCCCAACATACTTGTGAGCCAGGGCGTAGTATGCTAGCCAATGGAGTTACTTGTTACCGATAGCCTCATCGAGCCGCGGTTGGACGCCGGTAACGTCCCGCGAACACTCCTACCACTTGCTAAGCATTCATGAACATTCTAACGACGAACCCAGTGCACGACTGCAATTGCACTGTGGGTCTGTGGCACATGCAGGTTGTTCTATTTACCAGTAGTACGAGTATAGTGACTAGAACTCCAAGCCTTCTCCCAGGGTTCCGCTTGTCCTCGGCTGTGTATGTGGTGTCATCTATGTTATCTTTTCCATCGGCAGATTGTGAGAGACGATGACCTTTATTGCAATTATTTTCTGATTATAAACCCTTATAGCTCGCCCGACTTTTCAAATTTTCACTGATGAACTTGCACCCACAAATCCGCGCCTGCATGGATAATGTTTTATATGACATTAAATAGCTTCCTTCCCTTTCTAATTGTTGACATTTGTAGCGGATTCCGTTGACACAATATCCAATACCTCATTAAAGGTTGCAACGGTCACTCGAATAACGGTCTGATCTCTATGGACCAGAGAGTAGCATAATATTTTGCAAGCCTATTATCCTATCCCATGTGTGACAATGCAAACAATGATGCACCATCCGTGCAGGAATGAATTCACACTGGATATGAATGGTTTGGAATGCACCACTTGTATTTCATTGACTACTATACAAGTACAGGTATAGTACGAGATGCGAGCTCACAGCCTCTAGGTGACAATGGCAGAGTCCAATACTGTCCGACAGATCCACCCAGCTTGACAAGCACCCGTACCCGCGGCACGAATTCAGATACCTGTGGGAATCGTGCGAGCGGGTGCGCACAAGCGGATGTGTGCATGCCGAGTGGGTACGCCGCGCGATCGGGTGTGCACGATCAGGTTGGCGCGAGTAGGCGCACGCGAACGTGTTGGCGTGGATCGGTGCGCGTGAGTGGGTTGGCGACGGGTTTGGTGCGAGTGGCTGCGTGCGACGGGTTGGCACAGGTGGATGTATGTAGATTGTGATACCTGTCAGTGTCATAGGACGCAGCAAAGTGGAGACTACATACCAGACATAAATGCTAAGCACGCACCTTCAGATATGTGGTCTTGGTATCATAGTGAAGTGGAGACCTACGTACCGGACATAAGGCTAGCACGGTTCGTTCCTTTCAGTGATGTTCACAGATCAGCGACTCCCTTTCAGGAAATACATCTCGGCCATCATTGACATCGTGCACAGCCATATCGAATGTTCAGCCACACGCAGAAGGTGAGGCAAAGGCAGGTATACCGAGGAAATACAATTCTAGGATTTGACTTGGCAGTATCTTGTGCCAATGAACAAGCACGGTACCCACCTAGTCTGTCTAACAACTTAATCAGTAGTCTGGGGTATGTGAGTGGGAAAGGCTGTTGATGTCACAACTAAAACTCACGTCACTGCGGTGATACAGCTGTGCTATTGCCTCATGTGCCATCTGCCAAGGTCGAGCCAACCCACAATGCAGCATTATATACAGGAAGTACATAAGCCTCCCGCGGTGGTTCCCTCGCCGTCACCGAAAGTTTCCTCCCACAATTTTCGGTCGTTATGAGCCATCCCAGTTCTCCATTCAGCCCCCCCACCCGCAGTAGCAAGACGCCCTCGATATCCTCCATTTTCACAGCACAATCCTCAGACTCAGTTTCAGACTCTAGAGTCGGCCCCACAACGATCACCGTGGATCACCTCAACGATGAAGTAGCCGTTGGGCTCTCAGACTACAGAAATACTGCTGGTGGCAGACGTAAAGCGATGCTTCAGCTCATCAATCGTCTGCGCGATACTGGGTACGGTACTCTTTCGCCGCAACTACCATGCAATATTCTGTATTCATGACATGTCTTCCCCAGAGTCCAAACCGACATTGACCTCCCAATGATCGCGGTCATCGGGAACCAGAGTGCGGGCAAGTCATCCCTCATCGAATCGATCTCAGGTGTCACTCTGCCTCGGTCATCTGGAACCTGTACAAGGCAAGCAGTTTTCTTCGTATCCAGCTTTATTCTCATCGTCGCACAGATGTCCCACGGAGTGCAAGCTTTCGTACTCAAATTCGCCCTGGAAATGCTTAGTGAAACTCCACTTTTCCACAAACGCCAGTGGTGTGCCCATTCCCGTCAAAATAGTTCCCTTTGGCGGTCCTATTACCTCCAAGTCCCTGGTGGAGGATCGCATCCGGCGTGCTCAGAGGGCCATTCTCAATCCATCCGAGGATCCTAACAGGTACCTCCAGCAGGACGATGTGTTAGACGAGAGCGAAGTTTCGTTTTCAAAGAACTACGTTTCGTTGGAGATCAGTGGCCCAGAACTGACGGACCTCTCGTTCGTAGACCTTCCTGGTCTTATTGCCAGCGTCGGGAGGGGTAGCGATGATCGAGACATTGAGCTTGTGAGGTCATTGGTCACATCTTACATAGAGAAGCCGAGTTGCGTCATTCTACTGACTGTTGCATGCGAGAGTGGGTGTTTAGGCCTCGTTTTGCATGGGACGTGTCTGACGTTGTTTTACCAGCCGACTTCGAAAATCAGGGTGCACACCACCTCGCAAAGATGTACGACTCGGAAGGGAAGAGAACCGTCGGTGAGTCACCCTCGAACGAGATTTCTAACACATAATCCTTGAACTGTGCTGTTGCAGGTGTCCTCACCAAGCCTGATCGCATCCCTACCGGTGAAGAGCACGCATGGGTCAAGATCCTTCGAAACGAAACGGAACCTTTAGTCAACAACTGGTACTGCGTCAAACAACCGTCTTCGCAGGAAGTTGCGAGAGGAATCACCTACTTGGAGGCGCGTCGAAGAGAAAATGAATGGTTTGCGTCGACACAACCGTGGTCATCCCTCGAAATGCAATATCAGAGATTTTTGAGGACAAGCTGCCTAACAGAGAGGCTGAGCCTCATTCTGTCTGAGCTAATTGCGAGGAGGTGAGCAGGTTTACCGCGACATTCTTTCCATCTGCCGACTAATTCGATTGACGAGGCTTCCTAAGATCCAAGAAGAGCTGATGAACGGGATTCAGGAAACCGAATCAAAGCTGCGTCGTCTTCCCAAAGCTCCATCCAACGACCCCGTCGGTGAAGTGATGCACGCCCTTAGAAATTTCGCGCGAGATCTAGATCGTCGGGTCGAGGGCACCCCTGAGGAAGACGGACTCTTGCAGACCATTCGTCCACACTTAGATGCCTTCAAGGTTGCCATACGGAGAACAGCTCCATTCTTTGTTCCTTGGGAAAGAACAACAATCAAGGAGCTGGCCAAGGCATCGTTTCTAGCCAATGAGGATGGGGAAGACGCTGTGGAGGAGTCTCATACCATTCAGAGTAAGATATACATCGATGAAGTTCTACTGCGCGCTCAAAAGTAGGTTTTCTCTGCCTTGGGTCTTCCGATATTACATATTGACGGAAATTTGCACCCAGCGCACGCACGCGAGAACTTCCAGACAACTACCCCTTTGTGGTTCAACGCGCTTACATCAGAGAAATCATGGAAAGTTGGAACGAGCCGGCAATGGTCCTGTTCGAAAAAGTCGTTTCTATTCTGCGAGACGATCTTACAAAACTCGTCGAGCACCACTTTGCGGGCATGGGCAACGGGAACGCGAGACAAGCTATTCTGTAAGTTTTTCTTTGTTTTTACGGTGGTGCTGCCAATGCTCATCGTGATATAGGATGATCGTCCACGACCACCTCGAGGAAGCTGCCAATCAAGCCAGAGAAAAGATACAGTGGCTGCTCGACCTCGAGGGAAACCCAACTACGCTCAACACCCACTATTATTCGGACTATAAAGACAAGTTTCTCGCGCACTACAAAGCAGAGATGGATAATAGTGGTTTCGGGGCTTATCTCCGAGGGTCGGGAATTCCAGGGAATCCAGGCCTTGAGTATTCAGTCAACAGCGCACTTTCTAGCCTCAACCAAATCGGTATAACGGCCAAAGCGACTGATCTCGCCAAGTTGCTCCCTGCAGATCCAAGAGAGGCGGCTCTGAACATCATGGCGAGCGTTCGGGCTTATTTCCAAGGTAGAGTTGGCATTCCATATCGTGGAAAGCATGGCTCACCGGTGTGCATCCGCAGTCGCGTACAAACGTTTCGTAGACATGGTTCCAATGGCCATCGATCACGACATCGTGCTCGGCGTACAGAAGGGCATCGACAAGGCCCTTCAGGAGGGACTCCAAATCACCGGACCGGATGGGTATGATCGATGCAAGGGCATGTTGGAGGAGAGCATCAGCATCGTGACGACCCGTCGTGATACGCAAGAAAAGATGCGGCGTCTCCAGGATGCGCGCCGGGAATTGAAACGGCTGATGTAAATTGGGGGCTCTGCAGGTGCGATGTCAGAACGTGATGCAACAGCATCAATGCTGTACCGTCTTTCTGGATTTTTTTTTTCGTGAGTACGTACTATTGCCATACCGTACCAACCTTAATCCATGGGTGCCTCGACATCTATTACTGTCTTGCTGCGCTCAATTGACCCCTGTGATCCGATTAGAAGACGGCCCAGAATAATGACACTGAGCCGATAGGATGATTGAGAATACAGGACTCGATTCTTCATTGGTACACGTGGTGAGATTTATTACAATCCGGCGCTACAGGATGACGAGGTTCAGATACATAGCTGCAGATGTAAAAAGTGCAGTGACCATCTGTCACACAAGCCTGGCCTCTTCCACTCCCTCCTCCGTTTCAAAAGTTCGGTACATCGGGAAATCCAGCAACGCCGTCGTCTTTACGATTTTGGGAAGTGGTCGATAAATTGCAGGCGGGATAGGAAACAGGACGGATGTCGAAGCAAGGTAGGTCTGGTACCTATCCCACGACGTCGTGCGTTCGCTGGCGTCGGCCCCCAGACCTGGTTCTGACATGGTGTCACCGACGAGTCCATGCGTCGATGCGTTGCCCACTTCTTCAACGCCGAGAGCATAAAACACTTTCGCTTGTGCTTTCTCGGCGGGAGGGATACCGGATACAAATATCAGGGTGCTGTCCCAGGCAATCAGTGTAAACTGAGTATCACCGTTGCGAAAGATATACGAGACGTACACCATCGTGAAGAGGGGTGACACAATGGAAGCATACAAGGCAATTCTCGCAGAGGAATCCAGTGGAGTATCAGGTGATATCGCTGGAGAGAGACATAAAACCCATATGCCCCACCAACAAAGTATCCTATATGATTGAAAAATTGTAACAGCGATCGCAAATTAGATATTGACAGACGTACTCGCCAAAGTATGAGGGGTGACGCGACCACTTCCACAAACCAGTCTGTGTACCAATCGACATCTGCAAGAGTGTCTGAAGCTTATGACTCACGTTCATGATAGCATCTTTCGGAGGGTCTGTTGCTTTCCATAAGTACTGTGGAATAGGTTGTCAACCAACCGGTAATTGACAAACGACAAGCACAACCAACTTCCTCGACATCAGCCGTAGATTCAAGGGACCAACCAAGCCAGAAGATAACCACACCAACTATATCACGACCGCCATAAGCTGGACGATTGCATATTCCTGCACCGGTACCTGAAACAGCTGGAGAATTGAGGATAGTCAAAGGCAGAGATACCGTCCAGACCTATACGGAACAGGGAGAAGTCACAACTTGGAATATGTAACTCAATATCAACGAGATGCCAACCCAAATAATCTGGCCTACGAAATGTTTGTAAAACAAAGATCGTCAGAGTGCGATCGGGCGGCCCCCGACTCACCTATCCAGAAACCTTGCCGAAAATCGAAACCTAAATACCAGAATCACCGGAGGGCCCGATACACGTACCAAAAAACTTCCAGAAATGATACCCAATATTATCGAAGCGACCATCACTTCCTCGTCGCAATACTCGGAATAACAAGAATGCTGTTATCATTGTCAAAGCTCACAGAGCAGAGGTGCAATAAGGAATACGCACAGACAAGGCGAACCGTCCAGAGCATCACGAATATACTGGCCAATAGATTTCTGGCACAAAAGGTTTGTCCAAGCAATAATGTTACTAGAGCTGCAAGCGCTTTGATGAGTTGAAATCCACATCCGCAGGCTTGACGAACCTAGGACGAAGAAGTTTGAGCCTATAAGACATTAGACATCTGTACGGATGAGTTCAACCGACTAGGGGACGGACCGCCGATGAAATCTGTAATCTTGTCAAACCGGAAAGTCCAGGCAATAGCAAAACCAAAGAGCTGGTACGCCAACGTGATGAAAAATGTGACGGAGAGGTAATACCGGTCCAACACGACAACAGGCGCCATGATATCGTCTGGACCCTGGAAGCCGAGAAAGGGCTTGAATACCACAACCAGAATTTATCTGTTGCGCAGTCCTCAGGTGATCTCTAGCATGTGATCGTGGGGCTGGGGAACTTGTCCATCGTGTTCTGTCAATGGCGGCGCCGCCACGGGCGCCACTTGCCAAGGACCGGCCCAAGTACTAAAGTTTCGAGTTTGGCGGACTGCGTGTCAGGCCAGCCGTGGGTAAATTAGGTGGTGGTGTCTAAAAACAAAGCAGGGACCAAGTTTCCGGTCCTCCAGTACTACGATGTTTTGCGTCGTCTTACGGGGAGCAATTCGAACGCGCGGGTTCACACCGCGGTCGGTACGCTGTCTCGCATCTCAAGTACCACCCAAGGCGTCGTCTTCCCGGCAGCTGCTACCGCCCCGTCCAGCCCCGTCAGCAACGATTCCGTCTCTTCCCAATCTTGACTTCGACCCTGCCGAACGACCAGAACACGCGCAAACGACGGAGCGCACCGGCGCAAAATCGTCCAAAGACTCACTTTCCTCCATAGAGCGACGAAAGAGATTTTTGTGGAGAGTTTCGGTCGGTATTCTGGCAGTTGCTCTTGGTGTGCAAGTGCTCTATCTCGGACGAGATTGGAGTGTGGATGAACTCGCAAGCAAGAAAATAGTGCGGTGATGCCTTCCTCTCCTTGTCATGATTCTGATGTCTCTTTTGGCCGGTTGTGATAGAAGATCGAAGATGCTCCATCGGGTCGATGGGCACGGACCAAGGCACGGTTCATGGACCTGTTCAATGTATGTTATTCATATTTCGTGCGGTGTCTTATTTACGTTTATTCCCAGTACTTCACCGAACCAGTATCCACAGAGCTGCTTCCGCCGCCCCTTCCAGCCCCACACCAAAAACCATACACGCTTCTAGTATCCTTGGATGATCTACTCATAACCTCCACTTGGGATGTAAGTTTCCAAGTCTGTAACCCCCCGCCCCGTGCCATAACATACTTTGTTTCATAGCGACTAAAAGGTTGGCGGACAGCCAAACGTCCAGGCGTTGATTATTTCCTAGCGTATCTTTCCCAGTTTTATGAAGTCATCATATTTACCACTCAATACCCCTATGTCTGTCTATTCGCCTGATTACTTCGAGACGACCCGCTAACTGAGGTTCATCTAGACTGCCATCCCCATAGTTGAGAAATTGGATCCGTATAATTTCTTTGTCTCCCATTGCCTTTTCCGCGAGGCAACGCGCTCCGTAAATGGCAAGATTGTCAAAGTGAATTAGCTTTTGTTGCACTGTGCTCTAGTCTGACACGTGCTGTTCACAAGGATCTTTCTTACCTCAACCGCGACCTTTCGAAAGTAATCCTGCTCGATACTCACGAAGAGCATACTTCGACGCACCCCGAAAACTCCGTCATGCTTCCAAAATGGACGGGCGCTCCTGGCGACAAGGGTCTCGTTGCTATGATTCCCTTCCTTGAATGTATGTCTCGTTTTCCCTCCACACCTGCTCGTTATCTTCATGCTCGTCTCCTTAGCGATCGCTATTTACAAACCTCCGGATGTCCGCCCGATCCTGCAGGCTTACCATGGCAAAGACATTCCGCTTGAGTACGCCAAGAAGGAAACCGAGGCGCGCGAACGCCATATTGCCGAGTGGAAGAGCAAGTCCAAAGGCCTTTCGACTGGAGGATTCACCGTCAGCTCCTTGTTCGGGTTTAACCCTGAGGTAGGTGTCACGACGCTTGCCCTTTTGCCGCTGGTGTTGACTTGCGCCTAGTCATCTCACTCGCCCATCCCGCCCACGTACCTTGAGCAAAAGCGTGCTGAGGCACAGCGCCAATACAAGGCTGAACAAGCTTATCTCGCTGCTAACAAGGGCGAAATCGAAAAGGCAATGGAAGATGCAAAACAGGCGATGCTCAAGGAGAGGTCTGGATCGTTGCTTGGTCTACTTGATAATTTGGCCAGCAAGAAGCCGCAGGTCGAAGGGGAGTCCAGCAAGACTGTACCAGGTGGCGGGGAGGTCCAGGTGAAGCACTAGGATGGTGGTAAGCGTTGAGATTGCTGTGGTGCACGGCAGAGTAACATAGAGGTACTGCAGTGGGGACCTGCCTGACATTCATATATCTACTCTCAACTCATCACTCGGTTACGGAGTATCGTTTCATTGGAAGTCGTGTAATTTCCGGGCAGCCTGTCGGACGACCAGGTGACTGTCACTACACATCATTATTGCATAACCATCTACCAGGTGGTTGCCCGTAACTTGGTTCGGATAAGAACAAGTCCGTTCTCATCACCACCTAGTCTGGTGACCGCTACGACGGTAATGTACGCCGCAATCCAGCAGTTAAGGCAGACCGGTTACACGGCATGCATCATGGTAGTATGGTTACTAGTTGTCCGCCCGAGAATGACCTCAACACCGTCTCCAGATACCACGGGTACAATCGCACCTCTGACTGCCTCTTCTCCGTCATCCTCGTCCCACGTATTGCAACCCTTGGTCCGCGCGGGACTGAAGTTAACCATAAGTATGTACACATGTCGCGTACCGTCGCCAGGTCCGAGTTCTTCCAAGTGCTGATCCATCGGCCGGCCCAGCAGCATACGGCTTCCGTTCATGCTCACCAGGAACTACTTCGAGTTGGACCCGGCGGTGAATAGGCTTCATGCGAATGCTCGCGTGGTGTGAGGGTCCCACGGTAAGTTGATTCTTCTGTGGGTACCGTATGGCGGCGACATAAGTCCCGACGGGCTAAATTCCCGAAAGGATGCCCTTCTGGCTAGGTACTTGCGGGTGACACACTTTATCAGGCGCACGCCGGGTGCGGAGACTCTCCACTCGCACTTCCCCTCCACGCAACCTATCACGCCGGAGGTCGCGCCTTGGGCCGGCCAGCACCTTTCCCTCCCCATAGACCCACTCCTCTGGTAGCGACTGGGACTGGTAGCTGATCCCCCAAGCAGCCTCGGATGGGTAGACGGTCGGGGTAGCGGTAGCCCCCTGACGAGAGCTTTCGCAGGCTCGAAACCGTTACCCTCCGTCTCCCTTTCCCGCGTCTCTACTCGTAATGTACACCTTCGTGGTAGCCCAGCTCCGATCCTCGGAGAGGGGCGCCCGACGGACGAGCAAGCGGGTGGATAGCCCGAGCACCCTCAGACCATGGCCCCCAGCCCGTCCCTTCGTTCTCGTCTTGTCGGGTGGCCGGTACAGCACTGGATGTGAGGTAAAAAAAGACAGCGTTCCATATCACGAGAAGGCCCGACCGGATGATCACTTTCGACGTCGACGCAAGGCGAAAACGCGCTCGCAGGCACGGTGGCCTGTCGAATCCGATTGTGAATCCACTTCGATGTGTCCAATTGCAGGGAATACAAAATGTCTGTTAGAATCAAGAAAGCAGAAATCGCGGATAAACACTTCTGGGTGGTACGGACTGAGAGCGGTCAGTGACCCCAGGTTCAAGCAGTTGCGGCTATAACATCGAATGCACTCACCGTCGTCCTGACGTCCTTCCAATTCCAGACTTGCAGTAGCGAGGGGGCTTCTCGGTAACTACAATGAGGTACAAGTGTGGCCACGAAGTCTCCGTTCACTTCTAATTCACTTCCAGCATATCCACCCACGAAGAGACCGTGACATCAAGCTTCCATGTACAGCGAGTGGATACGGATTTTCCTGAACACACGTTACCGTCAGCTCGACGTGGCGCAGCGGTTCAGCGCGTCTGTCGAACCTGGTCCTGGCGTTGGTACTCGCCAACAAGTCTTACCGGGTGTCCAAGATGGTGCATTTGAGAATGCAGGAATTCGGCGCGTGGCGTGGCCTTGGATCAATGCGTTTCGCGTCGATGCTCGCCACGGCTGATAAGGCCAATTAGGGCCGTATGACGGGGACAGTAGGCAACGGCGAGCGCCTATCCACAAGTGAAACGCGAGGTGCGTGGTTCGACATACCGTCGCAGGGACCTATCTCTCGGTGTACAGCTGGAGTGAGGTCCGAGTCGAGGAACAGCTTCTATGGGACAGCTTAGTACATAGTCTGGTGACCAGCCCGCCTGTGAGGTACGTGGCGCGACCCAGCGAATCCTGTGGATGTGGATCCATGAGGACAATGGTTGAATGTTGCAAAGGGAACAAGTTACCTCGTCATACAAAAACCGTTGGAGAGGTGAATCGAAGCGTGGGACGACGATACATGCCCGTTTAGCTCAGCGGTAGAGCGCGCCACTCGTAATGGTGAGGTCGGTTGTTCAATCCAGCCAGTGGGCAGGTTTTCCATGTATGCATTTTAGTTTGGCATTATCCTTTTGTCCACCGGTCAAAATCATAATCCCCTCTGAACCGCATCTACGTATTTTCGGAAAACTGTCCATCAGGGATAATTTCCCAGGTGTGTCCATGATCAAGCTGGCAATAGATTTGCTATCGGATTGCTCCTCCACCCTACCAGTCGTGCCGCTCTATCCAAGACAGCCTCAACGTCGACAGAGCTCCAGTTGTCTCGTAAGAACTCAGGCACTCATAGCTTACGTCTCCTATGTGCATAAGTCGCACCGCTAAGGCCCTGATCTGTAAGCTGAAACTGCTTTAGCCGAGGACCTGGGCTCCTCCGACGGTTTTTACCAGGAACAACCTTGAGTTTCCTTTTTTGGCTAGCCGCCGTCCATCGGGACCTGCCGAAAGGCCTCCCAGCGGTACTAGTAGAGTTGTCAAACGATAACATTACGTGTTGTTTTACAGATGCGGGCCCCACCACAGCAAGCAAATGCTTGTAATGCACCTTGGTTCCGTGGGACGACGGCGGTGCTGACGCGGACGAGCCGCCTAAGATGGCATGTAACCCGGGGCCCGAGAACCTTCGATTCCCATGGCGGCTTCAGCACTTTATAAACCCGAGCATGCGCAGAGACTGGCGTTCCCCCATCACTCACTTACATTGCTGAAGGTGTGTACACAATTCTGGTCACGAGTTTACTATGCAGCATGCTTACATCCCCGTAGTCTCCACTTTATCAGGTAGATAGCACTGAGTCTGGTCACCCGTTCAGAGCACTGAAGTGTCTATTTCGTCAAGTTTATAACCCACGATGACTAGATGGAAAAATGTCCCCGGTACCCTTGCACAAATCTCTGCCGGATCGATTACCAATGTCTGGGGTGTCAATGCCGGCGATAGTATCTTTCGTTATACCGGCGATGACAAGAAACCCTGGGCGAGGATGAGTGGCCACCTTGCCAATGTCGCTGCGGCCGTTGATGGCACAGTCTGGGGTGTCAACTCGGCCGGTGCCATCTTCCGCTATGATTGGGATTCCAATCACTGGGTCCGCATTCCTGGTACTCTCAAACAAATCTCTGTCGGATCAAGCACCAATGTCTGGGGCGTTAATGCTGCTGGCAGCATCTTTCGTTACTCAGGCGATGATAAGAATCCCTGGGTGAGGATGAATGGTGGCCTTACCAATGTTGCCGCAGCTGCTGATGGCACGGTCTGGGGCGTCAACTCGGCCGGCGCCATCTTTCGCTATACTTGGGATTCCAATCACTGGGTCCGCGTTCCTGGTACGCTCAAACAGATCTCCGTCGGGTCAAGCACCGATGTCTGGGGCATCAATGCTGCTGGTAGCATCTTTCATTACACAGGGGATGACAAGAATCCCTGGGTCCGGATATCTGGTACCCTTGCTGATATCAGCGTAGGTGTTGATGGCGTAGTTTGGGGAGTCAACGCTCAGGGAAAGATTTGGCACTGGGTCCATGGTTAGCCTTTCCTTGCCTTTTATCCGAATTGCCAGAATCGGCAATGCTGAGTGCAATGCTATGTGTAAGATTTATGTTGCCCCAGTTACATGAGCCATTTTTTATCTTTGATTGTTGTCTCTTGCCTCTTGTATCATATGAATGTCCGTTACGATTCTCCCGGATTTACATATGTAATTTGCATTAGGCTATCTTCAATCCTTCTCATCAGCACTGGCAGGCTTCCTTCCGCTTTGTGTCCTCATTTATAACCATACTTTTTATGACTCCTCATC
>JBBPKV010000129.1:0-18479 GCA_038089455.1 Tylopilus cf. leucomycelinus
CTTTGGGGACATGAGTGCTGACAACACGTGCTGCCTGTCCTCTTTTTTTTACCTTTGGACCTTCTTGACTGAATTTGATTCTCGTTCGAAATTGTATCTATCGACGTCGAATTCATGCTCTCCTACTTTTCGGCAAGCAAGGTGAAGACCGACGACAGTCGGCATTTCCCAAGTAGTAGAAGCAAGAATCATCCCAGTTGGAGCGCCGTCTAGACTCGGTCGATCGTTGTGGCCGATTATATAATACGAATTGCCTGCGTCGTGACCAAGACTTAAGCTTGTAGTAGCCCCAGCTTGAAGCGCGTCCACTGAGTCATGTCGACCAGTGTTAGCAAAATGGTGGCAGAGCGGAATCACCGGACACTCTTGGAGCTCACTACGAAACCAGGAAACGGTAAATATCTTCAGCTCTCGCGCGTGACGCAATCCCTCGGGACGAGTACACGTCTAACACCGCTTTCCTCCCTACAGACGTCTGTGCAGACTGTAGAGCACGTGTTCCAAGATGGGCGTCTCACAATTTGGGCATCTTTATCTGGTGCGCACTCGCTTTTCCATCTGGCACGATAGCTGTCATTGACAAGTGGACACAGCGTAAGTTGTGCGAGCGTCCATCGCAAAATCGGGACGCACATCACTAAAGTGTACGTCAACTGTGTCTACATATGTCGATTTCAGGTCCAGTGATACCCGCGTATAGTAAGAGCATTACTCTGGACGAATGGACCAAGGAGCAGGTCGAAGTCAGTCATTGGTCTCGTTAATTCAGGTCTGCTAATCTTGGTTCGCTTCACGCCAGGTCATGAAAGAAAGGGGAAACATCAAATCAAACGCTCTGTATAACCCCGATGAGGCCCGTCACCCGCCACCAACAAACTTGGTAGATTCGGGACGTGACTCTGAGCTGGAGAAATTCATACGCTGTACGCAAAGATCATCACACCCTGGGGTTTACTGATAGGAATCCTTCTAGCAAAATATGAATTTAAACGGTTCATGCATAAAAAGTCTACCCCCACCTCCCGATACCTCGCGGCTGACACGCGTGTGGTGCCCACAACTCCGCAGTCACGAGCGGAGCGCAAAGTATCACCTGGACCTCCGCTTCCACCGAAAACACCCGAAAACTTACCCTCGAACCTTCGTCTCTTGGCCACTATACCTTCGCACAATGTTCCACCTACACGTTCCTTCTCACAGTCGCTCCCACCACTTATCAATTCCGATAAACTTACAACAGCATCTCCACTAAGGCAACATGCAACGATACAACCCTCCGTGGAGATGCCTTCAGGGCAAGCATGGAAGGACCTTATCTCCCTGCAAGAACCGTCCCAATCTTCCTCGCTTCCACTTCAATATAGCCCGGTCTCTCCTACTGTGCCTTTCCCTCCCCAACCGCATATCCCAGTCCAACAATCAGGGACGCTTGGCAATACTCCGAATCCATTCGTGAATTTATCCCTCGGTCAAGCCAGCGCAACCACTCCCGTCATCGCCGGCCCTGTATCGGTACCAGCACCTAGCTCACACTTTCCCTATGTACTCTCCGTCCCGTTGCCCGCTCCAGCGCTGCCCCTCAGCGGGACGTATCCATTCGGTCAAGCACCACTAACCGCGAGCGCGACTGGTACCACCTTCTCCACGCACTCGAACCCTTTTTCGTCCTCACCCGTGTCCGTGTCCATGACCATATCTACGCCAACGACACCCTCTGCGCGACCGGTCATGGCTCTACCGACGGGAGGCCTGCTACATACCCCACCCCTTCCATACGTCACACCACAAGCGTCTACGCTGATACCAGGGCTCTCTTTCCCGCCTACGCCTTTCGCCATGGGGCCCCCCACGCCCGAGCTGGCGCAGAACCCCTTCCTCCCGGTCAGCACCCCGGGGCAGGTGCCGCTCTCAGCGAACGTAGGGGCGACAAATCCGTTTTCGACGATGCAGATAGGACAGGCGGGGGTTGCAGCGCCGGCAACACCTCAGGCCGCGTTTGGAACAACGGCGTTCTTGAGTCAACAGCGGCAGCAACAGCAACCGGGACCAAATGGTGTCGTCGGGTGGGCCGGGCTGGGTGCGCACGAGACCTTCTAAGCTCCGTCAGTCTCCTGGTTTTTTTCTGCTCCATATGGAATGCAGCGGAGGTGGATGGTTCAAAGATTAGACTTGAGGTTACCGTCCCCCGAACGGATACTTTTTCTCGGACGATACGAGTTTATGGGACTATTTTTTTGATTACGATACAGATCCCCAGCTGTTCGCAATGGACTTTGCAATGGACGTCAGTCTGGTTTTCAATATTGTGATCGTGGCTTCCAGCCCAAGCCCAGAGTATGGTATTATCTCTTTCGGTGATCCGTCGGCCGCTGAGATCTGAGAGGCCTAGTTTGTCTGACGCCATGAACTGCAACCGGACGAGTGCGAGCGCAAATTTAGCTGCGGTGTGATTGGGACGCCAATTCGAGAGCCTATCTCTACAGAGATTTCACTTTGCGGTGGGTTCATATATAGCGACCCTGACGAGTTTGGGCAAGGACGGTCCGTATCGATGGAGATGCCATATAGAGGGCTGATCACGATTTGGGCCCGCCGATAGGACGGGCCCGGGCCACATCTACAAACCACCTTAACGTCATCGTTTGGCGAAATCACAACGCGAACTTGGAGGTCAGTGCATGAGCAGTGTCCATTTTGGCACCGTTGGAACCAAAGGGAGCTTGGCCGGGCACGTCCACCCTATCTAACCCCCCTTCGGAACAAATTTGAATGACATCGCCATTCTTGCTTGAGCGTTTATAGCCTCGACCATGATGTATCTCCGACCTTGTGTGTGTGTCCCTGGATTTTGCCTAGTCAAGCTCGTGTGACTCGCGGCTAGCCTGCCGTTCCGCAATACCCCTGAGACGGAGGAGGCCGAGGTCTAGGCATCGAATACCCATCGATCGGGATGTTCCAGCCTGATTTATCTAGGAGGCACCCATCGTTTCAATCCATCACTGAGCCTGGCCTGAAGGCCTGGTCGGGATCTGGATCCTATTAAACCGCCGAACCCCACCTGGAGACATGACGGGCCACAGTTCAATTGTTCCTCGCCTGGGATGGTCGGTGAGTGATGGACCTACTACATGCGGACGGCCAATGGGAGCGCGCACAGCATGTAAATTAATTTTCCATTAGCCTTACTGATACTTCTCTAGCCGTCGTGACAGTTGAATGCGGAGAGCCAGAAACGTCACCGTCGGTCGGTGTCAGAATCTGACCCATAGTATTCATCGAGCTCGAGCTCGAGCTCGAATTATCGCACCCACACTTGATATTCATCATCTATTTATACATGATGGATAGTATCCAGAAAGCGCGTATACACCATTCACAAGAACTGCAACAGAGCTGACATGCGCCAAAGACAATCAAGAAGTTCTCCGCGCCAACCACTAGTCATCGTCATCGTCGTATCGTCCACCGCCTCTAAACAATGCCAGCAAATCGTCCATGCCGAGTTTCATGTTTTTGATCTTGTCGCCACTCAATGCCGCCTTAGCGAGTTCGCGTTTAGTGTTTTGAAGCTAGCGTGAAAATAAAAAAAATAAGGTCAGTCAAGTGTAGTCCGTTGTATCCAAGCGGGAGCCAAAGTAGAGTGCGAAGGAAGAAGGCGTAATGGACGTCGACAACTCATCTCACTCTGCGAAGCAAAGGAGGCGAACCTCGGTTGAAAATATCCACTCGCATGCCCACCTGTAAGATCCGAGTCTCTACGGTATCGGGTATCATGAGTTTGTAGATATTGACGTCCCTCGTTTGTCCAAATCGATGTGCGCGATCATACGCTTGGTCCTGTTGAGCCATCGTGAGTGGGAATAGATGCAGTAGCAAGCGAAGATAAAGTTGACAGCCAAACAAGCGTGAGCAGAAGTGGTAACCGTTCAGCATAAATAACGAAAAAGTCGGATGACAGTGAACTCACCTCAAGCGCAGGGTTCCACCACATATCAACAAGAATCACGTTGTTGCATGCGGTCAGATTGAGGCCTACGTTGTATAAATCAGACCGTTTCCGGTGCGCCACAACCCCATCACAACCGAATAAGCGGTAAGAGGGTATAGACACATGACACGATCAGCGTAATGGTGGAGTAGATGGGAATGAGGGTTTTGAATCGAAACTTAATCAGTACCAGGGGAAAACGGGGTTCGCAAGTAAAGAATGCAGGTGAGAAACGGGATACTCTCACAAAAGCGTGGGATGCGCCTGTGCGGGAACGGGAATGCCTGCCAGGATCTCCGAATGGAGACACGCAGGAATTTCCAATCGGAAATAAGGTGTACTTGGAGTTGGGAAAGCGATGGGTAGGTGACAGACAGACAGCAACCCGGACAATGGAAACTTGGGAGTAAACGAAAACGTTCTCGGAACTCACCGGTACTTCCCGCTTTGAAGGAGATCAGTATGCAACGCGTAGTCTTGCTGTTCCGAATCTTCTCCAAGCTAGCTTCGCGTTTGTCTTTCGACATCGAACCATCATCTGACGACGTAAATTTGTCAGTGTCCGCCACACCACGCCGGCACAAGGGGCGGCGGAGCAGCAGAGTCAGGGAAAAATTAATCAAATTGTACACACATCGAACATGCTTAACACCATGTGCATCCAGAAATGGTTCAATCAAATCCAGCATAGTCGTGAACTGCGAAAAAATAATTGTCTTTTCTGCACCCCCAGAGCGCTCGTCAATGGTTTTCAAGATATCCAGTATTTTTCTGATCTTAGCGGACTTGGGGGGAAGGTTGGAGTTCGATGTAGGCTCTGAGGTTTCGACAAGTGGTTCGCATTCTTTGCAGTACGATGCATCGTTCCCAGCTGCAAGGCTGTAGCGGACAGAATGAGCAGGAAGTCGACGATTTACACGGGAATAACCGACGAAGTCTGGCAGAGCTGACACTTCTTCCCGGCCGACATGCCAAGTTGATCGAACATAGCAGCAAGATTCTCTGCATCGTCCTCGGCATTAGCAGCCTTGGGTTCGGTCGCATCTCGATCGGCGCGATAATCCCTGGAAACAAGGGATGGATGATTGCAAGCTAATATTCAAGCCGACTTGATCAGTGCTGCCGTTTGCTCCAATTCCATCAAACGCGCACCTTGGCGAAGCCTGAGTAAGAGAACCAGTACGTGCGTATAGTTGACTTTGTCCGTTGCCCGAACGAGTTTATCGACCTCCGATGTCATTCGAGTCTCAAGTACCCGGTAGAACTCTTTCTCAGAGGCACTGAAAGAACATTCGACAAGTTCAAGGTTACGTTCAGGCAGTTGAAGAAGCGGTTTGCCATTCAGTATTTGATTCTTAGTACGCCGTAGCATAACTGCTTTCAAGACAACCTACAGTGAACAGGTACCCGGTCAGGAGGTAGGCCACGACGGGCGGGTTATGAACCCACGTGCAAGCGTTTCATTGCGCGTCCAGGCCGTCCGCTTTTCACGGGTTTCACGATCTGCTCGTTGAAGGTGTGCCAGTCATTAAGAGGTCGGATCCGCAGGAATTTGATCAAAGAGTAAAGCTCCTCAACGGTGTTTTGCCTGGCAGGTATGAATGCATGGCATGCGAATCGACGAAGGTAAAAGCGCTCACATTGGAGTTCCAGTAAGACACCATCTAAATTTACCCTCCAGCGCACAGCACGCAATGGCGCTCTTCGTGTTTCGATTCTTGATGTTATGAGCTTCATCTATTTGCCAAGATAATTCAACAACGACGAGCGCTTTAGATCAACCGTAGCACTACATACCAAGTACAATACGGAACCAATTCACCCGGAACAATGCGTCCCTGGACTTTCCAGCTCTTTTTTGAATGGCCAACTTTTTTGTGAATCCTTCCGAGGAACCGGAATCGGAGTCTGAGGCAGCTACCGTGACCTTCGACTTTGACTTCTTGGATTTGCTCTCATCTTTGGCATCCGGGGCAAATGCTGCATACTCAGACGCAGCAATAGAGTAGGACGTCACGACGACATGCGCTTGCTGCAGTTTTGAAGGATCCGTTGTACGACTTGGGCCATGGTGCTCTATGACGCGGAGCCCAAGTGCCATACGTGAAATCTCAGAAGCCCACTGCGAGACAAGAGAGACGGGGCATATGACACTAGAACAAAATGAAGTAGATGCAGTGTTGAACGTGGGGACATGACGTACAGCGTACTAGCGGCCCAGCCATCCAACTTGTCTGATTTCTTGGCCCGGCCGTCGACAATACGAGCAAGGGTCTGGATAGTTTTTCCGAGACTGCTGCGCGTCAGAGATAAATCATGTATAGAGCGTAGCTACTCACCCCATGTCATCAGCCAATATTCCTCCAGTCTTCTTACCAGCCTCGCGCTCGCGCATCCAGTTTCGCCCAATGACCTGGTGAGGTAGCAGGACGACGCCATCTGCGAAACCAGGTACGATTGCTTCAGACATATCAATTTCTGTATCTTCGGTGCTGTTCACTGTATCTTCGACCAGCGCACGCAGCGCGTTCTCCGCTTCAGCAGCAGACATACGAGGATCGTGGAGGCCTTGCTCGTCAGGGACATCGAAAGTCTCCCATGTTGGGACGTCTGGAGTACTTGGAACTCGTGTTTTCGTCGGGAGCTCGATCGGAGCTGGGACAACGGTGCGCTGTGGCGGCGCTGCAAGGGTGGCGCGATCAAGGATGGCTAGTATTTGGCTCTTGACTCCCGCTTTGCCATCAATACCAGGCTCCGAAGACTTTGTTGAGCTAGTTACGTCAAGAGAGTGTAAAATAAAACGCCAGTGGAAGACCTACGTGTTATCCTCTTCGGAAGAAATGATGACTGGGTGAGACTTGGCGTTGTTTTTCACAACAGATGGGAGCGACTGGGGCTCAGAGGACCCTGAGCTGGAAGATATAGACTAGTGGAGTTGAGGTGTGTGCCAAGACGAGAGCTCCTGTACTTACAACGACACTGGGATTCTCCGGCTTAGACGCCAGGTTCTGGCCTGGCTTCTGGAACTCTGGATAAAATTTTGGGTCTTGAAGGAATTGTTTGCGCCTTCGTAACAGTAAGGACCGTGAAATATAGCATAGATCCGCACATACCTGTGTTCCATGGGTGAGGGTTGAGTATGACTCGTGGTGGTGGCGAAAGAACAATAGAATGTGCTGGTTTGGTTGCGGCGCGTCGCGTCTCTCACGTCGTACAAGAATCACGTGATCTTATTAACTTCATGGTAGTACAAGGAATATGAACTCTGATTACACTGGTCTAATTCCACTGTCGCTGTGTTCGCGTGCAAATCCGGGGGTGGGGGTATGACTTTAGTCGGTTTGCTTCGGATCCGGGGAAAAGTACTGTGAACATTACAATACCCGACCTTGCGGTCAGTCCCCCTCTCGATTTCAATCGTGGTACCGTTTTTTACAGCTGACAATACTTTGTCAGCGCGAACGAGACACAACATTCGCCATAATTCCGGTTTTTCATCATGCAGATTGGAATGCGGTCGTCCCTACCTTTCAAAAAGCCATGCGCAACTTGAATTTGAGGCCCAAATCGTGTGCCACTTCCTTCCTGAGCTGCAAAACCATTTAAAGTGACGAGTATGGCTTGTGTGGTATTTATCATCCTTCCCATATTATCCTATGAATGGCTTCAAATTTCTAATGATGTGGGTCGCAGTGCGTGAACTACTGACCACGGCCCAACAAATGGGCAATGTCATCTAGTATTGCAATTCCTGTGAGAGCAGCATCCGATGGATCAGCCCCACCGAACGTCACTGCCAGATTACTAGTAGGCTGTTACCCAACGTGTTCACGGACGCCAACCATTGACGGGCCGGTACGATGCAAGGCACCGTTTCAGAACCAGGGCGGGCCTACTTGATCGTTCTCCAGCTTTAAGATCGGTACAATCAGCGCCCAGGTATAAAATGAAAACGTTTGTCCACGACACTGGGTGTCCAGTTCGGTTGCTGAGAAACATATATCATAGACTCGCCATGTTACCCAATCGTCTTGAGAAATCATACGAAACTACGGATTTGCTTCGAGGCACCTGTCTAGGTTGAATCCGCGTGACGCCAGTTGGCCTTCTCGCCTCATACTGCTCTCCTTCGTCAACTCGCGGTCGAGGACTTTTTCAGTTATCTGGGAAAATGTCGGGCACCAAAATAGGTTCCACAAGATGGATTGTTGCAACTATAAAGCACTGGCTGTCGCAGCCTCTGCTTCACATCGACGGTAGCCTATGCCCATTATATCAGCAACACAGTCGGCTATCAGCTCGACTGCTGACTGTTTCACTTTACCCCATGTGTATTACTTTTCAACTTGTCAATGCAAAAGAAAACGAGCTTCCATCAGATCGAAGTTGACATTTCTTGGGGGGGCTTTAGACTCCGCAGAAGACGGCAGCCTGCCGAGTGAGCGGAGATGGTTTCGCTGAGAAACTCCGCATATTTTGAGGACCGCTGATGTAATCTGATGATGTATTTTAATGCTGGCGTGACATGGCAAAAATGATTTTGCTTCCCAACCCGTTCGTCGCCGTCGTCGAGCCTACGACGGGAAACGGTCTTGAAATGCCCTCCCCTATCGCTCTCAGCCCGCCCTCGCCCGCCCCGTCCATGTTCAGGAAGAAACGGTCGCTTGGACAATTGTCATCCATGCCAACAGCTGCGTCCTACCTTTCTGCCGTGCACCAAGCTGACTCTCGTGCTCGCGGACACGACATCTCGCCTGCATCTACCCCCGCTCTGTCAACTTCGTCCTCCATCACCAGTTCTTCAGAGGACGCTGTTCTTCACGAATCTGACGACAACACGGGCCTCGCGTATCCCCGCACCCCTCCCACTTCAGAGCAGGTTTTCACCACCGTTCACACGGAGTTCGGCCACTGTGCCAACGAGAGTTATCGTTGCGTTTCGCAACACAACCCAGACAGACCCGTCACTGAACACGAGATAGAAGAACCACCGTACTACATTTTGATCACGACATACCTCAGCTACCTGATGCTCATCGTTTTTGGTCACCTCCGTGATTTCTTTGGAAAGCGTTTTGCCAGGCAATACTTTACGCATCTTATCCCTTATGACGTATGTGCAGTCATCCGTGACGAAACTCCACCTGTCTGATATAAATATCCTAGGGATATGCACCTCTCAACTCAGATTTCGACTCGTTCTACACTCGTCGGCTCAAGCGTCGCATGGATGATTGCTTTTCTCATCCCGTCACCGGCGTTGCTGGACGAACTATCCTTGTCTATGACCGATACTCAGAGGACTGCAACTACACTCAGATTTACCCTGGCACGAAGACACGCGCTCTCAACATCTCTTCTTACAATTATCTTGGATTTGCGCAGGCCCGCGGTGGTTGTGCGGATGCAGTGGAGGAGTCGATCAAACGTTTTGGCGTTTCAGCCTGTGGTTCCCGTCTAGAAGGCGGTTCGAACGAGCTCCATCTCACGGCGGAGGCCCTCGTTGCGCGTTTTGTTGGCATGGAGGATTCATTAATAAGCTCGATGGGATTCGCAACAAACTCCACGTTTATTCCTGCCTTAGTAGGCAAAGGGTCCTTGGTCATTTCCGACGAACTCAACCACGCGTCCATCCGCGTCGGTGTTCGAACCAGTGGTGCACAGGTCCGCATGTTCAAGCACAACGACGTGCAAAGCCTCGAATCTTTACTTCGCGAGGTGATCAGCCAAGGTCAACCCAAGACACACCGCCCGTGGAAAAAGATCCTTGTCATCGTTGAAGGTCTCTACAGTATGGAAGGGAGCTTGGTCGACCTACCTCGGATCATCGAACTTAAGAAGAAATACAAGGTAAGGCATTCTTGAATATTGTGTGTATATTGGTTGACTCTCTTATCAGTTCTACTTGTTTGTTGATGAAGCCCACTCGATTGGTGCTCTTGGTCCTCGTGGTCGTGGTGTCTGCGATTACTTTAACATTCCTCCCCGATCCGTTGATGTTCTCATGGGAACATTCACCAAGTCATTTGGTGCAGCTGGAGGCTACATCGCTGGTCCAAAATATCTTATCGACGTACTTCGTATTCGTGGCCATTCGGGCGCGTACGCGGAGGCAATGTCGCCGCCAGTTCTCACTCAGATTATTGCCAGTATGGCCAGCATTATGGGTATTACTCCACCTCCCATTGCGTCAAAAGCTGTCTTAACGTTATCTCCATCGAGTTCCATTTCCACACTCAGGTCCACAGAAGATGATCACCCAGGAATGGCACCTGCTTCGACAATCCCCTCATGGATATCTCTTCCTCCTGCTCTCGCAGACGGATCTGAGGCTCGCATGCGTATTCGCCGCCTAGCTTTTAATTCGCGGTATCTCCACGCGGGTCTCAAGAAGCTTGGTTTTATCACATACGGCCACCCATTCTCTCCCATTGTTCCCCTTCTCATCTACAATCCTGGTAAAATGGCCACTTTTGCTCGGATGATGCGTACTCGACAAACTCCGATAGTTGTCGTCGTCGTTGCATACCCTGCCACCCCACTTGTTACATCTCGTGTACGGTTCTGCGTCAGTGCGTCGCACACCAAGGACGACATTGACACGATCCTCCAGGCATGCGATGAGCTCGGTGACATCCTTGATCTCAAACACGGGCACGGCGAGAGATGGCCACTGGAGCAGATTATAAAGCGAAGCGTGGACCTGGTCAATAATATTTAATCAATGTCGTTCCCTCCACTCATCCGATCAGTTGCTGCGTTTCACTAGAGAGCATTCCTGGATACATACTCTACATTTTTCACAACTGACTTTCTTTTTGCCAAGTACGTTCACTGCAAGTAATTTATGTATCTTATCAGATGCTTTACTAAGTCGAACGTGAATGAAGACGCCAAGCTCGCTAGTGGTTGGCACCGTCCGTCTCTCGGTGGATCCTCTGATCGCGGATACGCTATATCATGATGTAGGCCACGGGTTGTTTTCCGCGATGTCGAACATTCAGTTCATTTTGCGGGGCTTTGGTCATGCACTGACACGTGGTTTCGCATAAAGACTGGGACGGTGCCAGTGAGTCTTTTTTTCGAAGTGTAGACTGTCTGTTGTAGCCTGATGTTCCATGGGAGGTTCCGTAGCGTGAGTCCAACGTCCATCCCTTGTTTCTTTACATTGGTTACTGACGTTGGATTACTATGTTAGCGCCAACGTGCTATCCATAAGTTCCGAAAATTTCAGTACTGTATTGGTTCGAGCCGCACTTGCCAGAGGAGAGACCCTTGACCTCGGTTTTGTGTTTAGCTGAACGCTTCAGAGTTACCTGGCGTACTATAGAGGCGGCGCGTCAGGCGCCGACCCGACCGAGATCATGGTAAATTTTCTTGAAATAGGGTGTTGAACGCATCATAGAGACACTCGTCGTAAGTTCTGTTTGCCCGTTTACGCTCTCGCGGTCTAATAGCAGGCACGTTTGTAAACAAGATATGCCCTTCGACCATTACCGATGGCAGCATCCCCTCGATAGAGCCAAAGGCGTGACCCTCAAGCGCACAGAAAGACAGCGCTGAGCTGTGAGTGACCATCTAGCGAAAAAGGTCCCACGTCGAACTTGTAGTTAACAAATCAGAGGCTAGTCTTAGAAGCTTTGGGTCTTTTGGTGTTGTCTACAGGTACTCGCCCCACGTTTTGAAGGAGATTCTGCACATTGTACGACGCAATTTCGGACGGCATGTGAGCACGAGCCATCACGTTTTGGGATTGAATTAACTACATAGGCTATGTGATTTGTAAGTTCCTCAGGCAGCGCAAAAACATTGTCATTCTCACTCAAGTGTTGGTATGAACGCTCCACATTCCTAAGTCAGCATATTGCTAATTCGGTGTGAGGTCAATCCTCTTTGAGTTAACCAGAGTCCGATACTCAGGTTGCCGGATCTCCCCCAATGGCCCCCATTAGTGAGGTGCTTGCAGAAGAGTACTCCCTCTCGCTCAAGCTAAATCGTGGTGTTACCAGACGGACACGATCGAGTTCTAGATTGGGGTTCAAATACGACCGTTCGGACGCAAGCTAAAAATATTAGGGTTTAGTGGCGACACGCTCCTTCGTTCCCAAGACCCAATAAATCCCATTTTGCTTGGAGTTGGACTGGCATGTCTCGAGTCTGGCACACGCAGTTAGCGAACAACCTCCTCTTCAACAATGCTGCTAGCAAACCTGTCCTTTTTGGCGACAGCAACGAGAATAGCGGCGCCTATACCCGCGGACGATACCGATGCATGCGAAGAAATCGTTCATTGACCAGTACTCAGCGGCCATTCCCTCTCCAGGGTTCGTTGTGGTCTGTGCAAGGCACCATTTCTACCCCCGAGCATTCATGCAGGTCAGTTTCTTTGTATTCGTCGGCACAGACTCGGGCCATTGTTAGTAGGATTGCTACCGTGTCCTTCACACGCACGTCGGAACTTTGAGGACCGCCGATCTAACCTCGACTGTGGGGTACAAGTGGGCTCCATGCGACGCTCTCTGGAGGATCGTCATCGGAGGTGAGGCCTTGAGATGTAGACGCCAACGGACAGACAATTGGCGATGGGACGATCCGATATGGTTATCGATGACGCCGAACGTCAGCGACATGAACGCCTCTGGGACCCGAGTCTTATCACGTCGGACGTCCACCGGCGAGTTGATCAAGCAGACCCCACAAACATGTGCTCACCTTTCCCCCGTCCCCTTCTCTGAACGGGATTCGACCGACCGAGTACGCGCCTGAGGCAACACATCTCGTGATAGAGGTGAGATGTACGTCTGCGTTCACTTCACGTATATACATTACGGGGACAGGATAGCTGAAGAAAGAGTCACCAACGACCGTGGACCCGAACATGAACAGCGTCGTATCGAAGATGCGAACGCGGGCCCGTCGGTTAGCATATTTTCCGGGTCGACCGTGATCACGACAGGGAGCCGTCGCTGCTAATTACATGCCTCCGATCCTTTTGTTCTCCTGTGCTACTCATCCGGACTCTAATCATGACGTATTCTTCCAGTCCCTCTTTCCCCGCATACATATGAATGACGTCACCAGTGTCACGCTCGCTTCTCGTATCGACGCTCTCAATGGTCTCCCACCCTCTCGTTCTGGATACATGTGCACTCTTCAATGGGCACCCACGCACGTCCACGGTACCCGAACTACACGCACGGTACACACCATATATATCAATTCCTCAATAACCCGAACGTGGTCACGGTTCTATTTCCAACGCGACTGGTATGACATGAAGCTTTCTCAACACCGGAGCACCGATAATAATGTAATAATGACAACATACCATTCCCTCCTCCCAAAGGATAAAAACAGCGGACGAGCCGAGGACTGCGAGGTAGCCACTCACTCATAATCTCGCACCCGTACATTGGCCCCACTGCCAATCTTCCAAGTTGTCAGATAACAGTACGTTTCTCCATCAAAGGCATATAAGTATCGACCCACGCGTACATGATACAAAAGAAGCATAGTCATCCAACTACATGAAAAAAAGTGCAAACGGAGGAACAACGGATGAGTCTACGTGCGGACGCAATCCCCCCCCCATATCCACATTGAACAGAAGGGCGACTGAAAGAAACCAAGAAGCATGCATGTCGTCTGAGAAGACTCAAGCAATAACAATAAGTGTGAAGAAAAATAAGAACAAAACGGAAAAACAATTAGTAATGTCATGATTCATGATAAGACCCGAGGTGCATTTATATCACTGCGTGGGAAACTGCATCGAACTAAACCCAGGATAAGCACCATACTGACTGGTCGATGAACCCGGACGCACGGGCTGGGGATGTGCATATGCACCCCCGCCAGCAGTCGTACCCGTCGCTTTCGACAGGCGCGGTTGAGGCGATCGATTTGCCTGGCCTACGCTGATGTTCGACGCACCATGTGCATGGAAGAGCCCAGAGCCATTCTAGAAGAATAACAGCACATAAGCACATCACACTAAAAATATTAAGGGATGCACGGACCGTACTGATCGGTGACCTGCCAGACATCCGACTTGATAACGAAGAGGAAGACGATGACCGGCTGGGTGCATCTCCAACGGACAAGTAGCCTGTCTGATCGGGATAGAATGATGGTGGCCCCGCTCCTGTCGGGCTTAATCGATTTGCGACGCTGGCTGTTAGCCCATCACGGACGGCTGTCATCGTCATATAATCTGGTAAACGCTGGGATCCACGTCTAGAGCTCGCGCTGGTAGATGGCGGATCCGAAGGTTTGAGAGGGCTGGAACACGTGTTAGAATCCCCAGAGACAGCATACGTCGCCTGCAATCCAGATCCAGGCTGGCTATTGCACTGTTTGTCACATTCACATCCTTGGCAGCACTGCGTCGGACAGGAACACATGCCGCTCGGGCAGCTGCACTGGTCATGATAGTGTCCATCCGCCGAAACCAAATGTTGAGACGAGCCTGTGTGGTTTAGACGGGGATTGGGACTCGAATTGGAAGTCGAATTCGCATTGTGGCTCGGGTTCGGATTCGGAGGAAGAAATGGAACCACCGGGTTCATCGACAGTTCATATGGGCTAAAACTGGACTGCGTTCCCACAGCATTTGCCGCGGTGGTCGATGCTGAGATTTGTGTTAGCCACTCTTCGAATTCCCGCGTCTGTGAGTCCGACGGGGAGTCGCCACTCGGTGGAAGGGAGAGGATGGTGCAGTCAAGACAGAATGAACATGATGCGGGGTCTGCACATGTGGAGTAAGCGCCACCTGGTGGGATCGGTGAGCTGTTATGTTGGCTGCATCCCGGGCACCGACAGGAGTCGCCACAGGCACATGCCGAAGGGAAGACACCAACAGAAGCCCGCCAAGTTTCGAAGCCAGATTGTGTACCTGGTAGCATATTTTCCCGGACAGATGGCTGATGACGGACTGCCAGCGCACGTGTGTCCTCCACCTGTGTATCAGGCTTCGTTTCGTAGTGTTCTGGCGCGTGGAGATGTTCGTAGGCTCTGCCATATGGGCTGAAATACATGTTTTCATGCGTGTGGTAGCGGCTACCGTGGCTGTGCGGCACAGTAGAAGAGGGATCATGAAGTGGCCCATCATTACGGGGAGGGCGAGGGAGGACGGGACGAAGTTCAGCGATGCGGGCCAGGACGTGGGAGGAGAGGGGCGGGATAGGATCACTGACACCATGCGATGACTCTGCACGAGGGAGATGGTGCCTCTCCTGTCTGTGGGCATCTTGGTGATGGACAGAGAGGCGACGCCGGCCAGAAGACTTTCGGGGCACGGCACAGTCGCACTGTTCACCCTTGTGACATCTACAGCCGCTAGGAGACGTTTCACCTTGTGAATAGTCAGTACTATAGATTGGGTGGTCAAAGGATGGCGTGTTGAGCCTACCACTATGGTCAGAATCAACTGATCCGTCAGAGACCGCGGGCAGTATAGCGATCGCTTCCAGGTCTTCAGGGAGACCGTGTGGAAACGCAGCGACAGCCGGCAGCTTGGTTGCCCCTGAAAAATGCCACACGACGAGATGCAACAGAGAAAAGGCGTGAAAGACGGGCATGCACAAGGGTGAGCGAGCTGCTTACCTTTTTTAGAGTGGGACGGATCTGAAAGTGAGTGGGAAGACGAGTCTTGGACGCCGCAAAGACATTTTACATGCACTTGTTTGGTTTTGCGAAGTTCTCTGCAGTGGTCGCATTGCGTGACAGGGCGACCTTTTTTCTTAATTTCGAACAAGGGACGATCGGTGTGTTTACAGGACGAAGACCGATGTCCCTTTATGCACGTTTCACTGTAACGACGCAACCCCATTTAGTGAGCTGCGGAGGAGAGGATAGATGGGGGGACGCACCACGCATACTTCTTATCACTGACGAGAACCTGAGGAGGGCGCGGCGGGGTGGGTGCGATGAGCGACGAGGACGACGATGAGGACATACCATTGTGGGAGATGATTGGGGAGAGATATCGGGGGGAATGTGTGAGCGCTGGCTTATGCACGCCGAACGGGATGGTGGTCAGACACCACCCGCGACGTCGAACTACGAGCTATGAACTACAGACCATCGAGACGGTGGCTAGAGGGTATTTAAACACCATCCAAATGGTGAAGAGAGAAAAACGGAAAAGGACGGTGTCGACGAAGGGACAGAGCGAGTGACCTCCCTTTAATCACACTGGTTTCTCTGGATTCCCAGCCACTTTATACAAATAAATATAAATAAGATGCAAGCGTGACTGTGACAGTTGCGTGGTTTCTGCCAAAGGGCCGCTTTCTCGACGAGTACATTGTTTACTACGAACCAGTCCTACGACTTCCTTGACTTCGCTTCACCGGCCCTATCTCTTTATCGAGGGTGGCCTCGTGAGCGTGCGAGTGCAATCCCGTAACACCCATTTCAACCCCGGTCCGGGTGGATGCGTCACGTCACCAGAGAAGATCCATCTAGTGTCCCCAAAGTTCCTGACACCAACGTTGCAACCTGCCCTGCGTGATGCGGCATGTCAAGGTTGTACCGCTACCGATCGACGCTCCACAAGTCTTGTTGATAAGGAAACTGTTCCACACTCCACTTATAACCCATACGGGGCTGCACCCCACTTGCGCCTGCAACCCAGAGCCAGCCAGAACAAGCTATCATGGCGTGTATCCATTCCAGCGCATCCAAAAATTGCATTTTTTTCTGTGGCGAATGAAATCTTCCATCACTAGTCAGATGACCTCCAGACGCAATCTAACAAGTAGTAATGGCATGTCTACGAATGGTAAAGCGTTTGTGTTGCGGTGTCAAGGGTAAAATAAGTGGAGCGATGCGGCGCCGTTAACCTAGCGCTTAGCGTCGAGAATAATTGGTCGCATCTCCGGCGCGTCTCATGGTTCCGTACCCTCCACCTCGTTCGCGCGCTGCTGTCTTCGCGCCTTCTTGGCCGCATTGGCTGCAGCTGCCTTCGCCTTTTTGGCCTCTGCTCGTGCAGCCTTTTCCTCCTCTTCCTTTCGCTTTACTTCCTCCTCTGCTTTCCGCTTCAACTCCTCTGCTTTGGCTTTGGTCTCTGCTGCAGAATTGCCCCCCTTGTTCTTCTTTTTCGCTTCCCGCGCCTCTTTCTCCTCCTGCTTGATCCTCTTGATGCGAGGATCCAAGTTCAGCGTGAGATCGACGAGGCCGCGCAACCGGGTGGTGTCCTCCTTCTTCCGCCGGGCCCGCTCAGTCTTGTTCTTTTTCTCCGTGTACCGCTTATCATCACGGCTGTATCCCAAGTCCGTCCGTCAATCTCTAGCGATTATGCTGAAAAAAAAAAATAGAAAGAGAGAGAGGGCAGGAGTTGGAGGGAAAATAACGAATGAAAAACAAAGGAAGCCATGACCAACCTATCGCTTCCCTCGTTCACCTCCTTGTCCAGATACTCGAACGATCGCCAACTGTCAAAGTTGTACCAAAAGTCGTAAAACGCTTCCACCTTGTCTTTCGGGTCATCAAACGACCCCAGCAGCGGCACAGGCGTCTTCTTGCTAAACCGTGCTTCCATCTCGTACACCGGTGCCCACGCCTTGAAAAAGTAATCGACATCGTTGGCTTTGATCCCCTTGAAATCTGCCCCGATCGGTGCATCCTCTTCGAGTGCGAGGTAATGGGGATCGACGGAATCGAATTGTCGGCGTCGTTCCGGGTGCGTGAGCACCTCATGTGCTTTTTGGATACATTTGAAAAACGCATCGTCGTTTGTCGTATGGGATTGACCGGCTTTCTTGTCGGGGTGGTGTTTGAGCACCTTTTTGCGATCTATAGCGATAGGACAAGGCGCGGAGTGAAGAGCGCGTGGGGAAGGATCGATTGAATCAGGATCGGGCAGGGCGATAGGGTAGCAAATGCGTACGGGCTATTTTGATTTGTTCGGGCGTGGCTTTGTAACGTAGATGAGAGAGCCCAAGAACCTGATAGTGATCTTGTTTCTGCAAACACACGTTATCAGAACATCGGTCTGCTGGGAAGCAACGAAGCCATGTTGCACCGGGAAGATGAAAGAACGGGAAGGGGTTGGGGAGGAGTGGAAATAAGATATAGGCGCAAGGCGAAACAAAGCGCCGACAATCTCGAGGGGGCAGAAATGAAGGTGGACGACAGACCTTCCACTCTTTGGGATCAAGCAATGCGAGCTCTGGCGGCTCCTGTTCGTCACCAACTCCGAGGTCGTCTGCGTTGTTTAGTCCGTCTGCACGGAGCGCAGTCATGTACAGCTGGTCTTGCTCGATCAACTTGTCATATGCATCAAAGGAAAGGTTCTGTAGTGCACGGCGCGCATGTGCAAGGTAGGCGGATCCAACGGGGATGAGTCTGCGTTGGACGACGGCTGGCGTGAGGTGTCCTGGCGTGAGCGGCATGGCGGGGAACGTCGTGGATGGATGCAACTTACGAGCAAGGCTCTGGGTGGCCTGCGAGTCGGGCGGGGCCCAAGTTTTAGGGAGTGCAGGCAAGA
>JBBPKV010000130.1:4980-25191 GCA_038089455.1 Tylopilus cf. leucomycelinus
ACGGGTATAGCGGGATCACGCAGCAGCCAGGAATGTCTGACAGGAGCAAAATTGTTTCTCGCCACAGTCCACAGCCTATTCAGCTTCCCACACTCGATCCTCCTCTTGAGACAACCAAGGTGATTCCGATTTAGTCGTAAGGAATCTCTCTTTGATGCTGCAACTAGCTCACCGTGGATCTCTCACGCCGGTCGGGCTCTGAGCTGAGTACACAGCTAGTAAGTGTCTACCGTCCATTCAAAACCGAGTGCTTATCGTAGCGGACAGTCCATGCCTATTGATGCATCTATCCAGGCATTGGAGCTGGCCCTCGCGGCGCTATCTGAGAGACTTGCCGTGGCATGTACAAACCCCAATCTGCTCGATCCACCGAGTGTCGCAGCGACCGCGGAAGCGATCAGTAAAGTTGCCCTCGCTCTTGGACAAGTGAAGCAGCTTCAGCATCCGAGTAGCACTTTGAGCGGCCTGATGTCCTAGTGGGACGCCACTCATATGTCCGTGGCTGGTGGCGTGTCAGTGATGCGGCTGGATGGCTAGACGCGGGGTCAATCTTGCGCTCGGTGCGGCATAGTTAGATGACACCAAGTAAACATGCGTTGCCAAAGCTCCACATCAATGCGAAGGCCTGAGGGTTTTCCTGGCATGAGTGAGACTTGCGGTACTGCGGTGGACTCGCAGTGGAGTAAAAGTACGGCCGCAGCGATGCCTCGTGTCGTGTAGATTAGTTTAGTAGTCCCGAGGGAAGGGACGCTGATCGCCTACGCCCAGCCATACGGCTGCCTCATGCTCACTTACCATAAATTCTCGAACCTGGCAACTGCTAGCACGCATCAAGTTTCATCTGTACCTTCATGCCGCCCTTCAACATGTTCAAGGCGTTCACCGGTTCTCGCAATCGCGCCCACCGTCACGGTGGTGATCCTACAATATATAATGATTATCCCCAGGGCTATCCACCAGCAGAGGAATTCCAGCAAGAGCCAGTAGTGCGATCACAGCCGCGAGTCTTGCGGAGATCAAGCGTAAAGGCGAGCATGTTTAGTACCATACGATGACCGTTCTTTGACCTACTAGTTGCAGAGAAGAGAGCCCGTAAGCAGTCGCATTGATCACGACGTCTCCCAGCTTAATTCACAAACCTGACCGACTAGCTCTTCACTCCGCTGCCATCACGCACCCCGACCGACGCAGAAGATTACGGTGAAGGATACATCCAGGTTGATAGTCCTGACGCAGTGTTGGGAGGTGCCCTCAACGCACGGCCTGGCAAACTAGATCCTACATTGCCTCCTCTCGAAGGTCCTGTTTCGGAGACGCTATCTGAACGCGAACATCGCGAACGTACGGACAGGCTCCATGACGTTCCAAGATTGTTGGATCGTCCCCCACAACTACACCACGCCGGTTCGTTCCACGGTGGTCGCGGAGAGCGGGTTGGCCCCGATGGGCCGATAGTCGTGACCCCTTCCCCAAGCAGGTCGTCTGCGTCTGTGAGTGACCACACTGTCGAGGCCTTGCATACTCCACCTCCGGTGCATCCGAACGAGAGGGTGGTGCGTGTAGAATTCTCACCCGTCGACATAGTTGTTGAGCAATGCCCCATAGATTCCGCCACTCCCACGTAACTACGCTGGGGGTTATGTACAAGGTTCGAGATCGCCAACCGATATCTACGGCAGTTACCCCTATGAGGTGGTGCACGATGTTCGCTATTGCCCTATTCTCGAGAGATTAAGATCTGACGCTCTTCTGAAAGGCCCATTCACACCATAATCGGGAAATCTATCTTGATAGATACGGTCGTTCTCGTGGTTACGCGAAAGATAGTCCCATATACTATGTCATCCCAGGTGGGATGAATGTGATATTCCAAGATGAACACGGAAACGAGATCACCAGGTAGTGCTCTCATTCTGCTTGCGCTTCCCATTTGACATTGGATCTTTTTCAGAGTCGGGGACTTCAGCGGAAGGTCCCGACCACTGCGTCCGGGTCCATTTGTAGTCCAGGACGAGCACGGGCGAGAACTGTATAGGTAAGGTCAAGTCGTTTCAGACATTCACTCTCACAAATGTGTGGGCAGGTATGATAATCACGACAGAGGATCCCAACGAGGGCATAGCGAATCTCAGATTGTTCAAATTGATACTTACCCCTCCTCCAGCTATCACAGGTGGGATATATGCTCACACCGTCAAGGTAGTATCTAAAGATCTTCTCAGACGTGATAGGAGGCATTCATCCCATGGCTACCGCTCTGATCCCTCGTATAGACGGGGTCGAGACTATTACCCGGATCACAGAGAGTACCACGACTACAGAGAACGAGACTGGCGTGATCACCGAGATCACCGGTACCGAGGTTACGCTGACTATCCGGACTATAATGACTACAAAGATCATAAGGACTACAGGGATTACGATTCGCACAGGGACCGCGGAGGTTACAGAGAACACGGAGAGTATAGACATCATGGGAGGCCGGAGGAATACGCCCCAAGCAGAGTGTCTTCTCGAGCGTCCCACAGGTCACACACTGGCCACACTAGTCAGCTGTCTCTAGAGAGACCACCTCAGCAGTACCTGTGAGTCCATTGTGCTTCGCCCGTGTCACACGAGCTTAGGACATGTTAAGCCCAATTTCTGATGACAGGCAATTGGGAAGAGATTACGCGCCTTCACATGCATCCATGCAGCAGGAAGAGGAAGCTGACATTAGTAACGGGTTACAGGCGCTCCACATTTGAGGGTGCCGTGTTCCAGATACCTATATGCAGGTAGTTATGTTTGTGTATTGTCATGCTCGTCTTGAGATGTGGTGTATTATACAGCTCACTTGTCGTAGAAAATATAGCAGGCTGCTGGCGGGGTAGTCGCTGGCAGCTTTGGAGTCAAAGCTCACGACCGTTGACGCGTTCTCCGCCGACTCTCGCCCCTTAATCGTTTCCCCGAACCTGTCACCGAGGCAATTTCTTCTCGACTAAGCTTGAGGGTTCCCGCAACGAATTTTCCGACGCCCATTCCCAAGCTCCTGATTCGCTTCCTCTTTGGTGCGGAAGACAGGTTGGAATCATAGAGTCGCTTGAGAGCTGGGTGATAGTTGCCCAAATTCTTAGCCTGCGACAAGATCAACCAAAGTTCGAAAGTAGCTACGCGAGCCAGTACCTCCTCAAGTGCCTTTTGCTCTTGCACCCTTTGTTTTCGAGTCAAACCATCTCGTACGCGCTTTGCTGCTTTATTGCGTTGCTCTTGACGAAACACACCTTCGCCCTTACCAAGCTTGGCCTCTCCTGCTAATTCTAGAACACGGCCCGCTAATGCCGTCCCCCTTTGAGCATGATTAAGATCGAGCTCTGGGTCAAGAGATCCTGAGAGTAGTTTTGTGTGCACTAAACGGTGGAGCAGGGCGTCATTTTGGGTGTTTGTGCTTGTCAGTAAGTCAGGATTCTTGGACGCATCTTAGATGGAAGCTGTAACACGGGATGCGTACCGTTCATCGTCTGACTCTTCATTGGACGTCTTTTCCTTGGATACGGGTCGCATGAATGATGAGGTGACGTTGGATACTCTGGACGACTAACAAACAGTGAGTATGTGATTCGTGACATTAAAGTTAGTATACCATGAACGATTTTCTGAGTTCCTTTGCCGAAAAGCTGACTCCTGGTCGTTTCTGCGTTGACTCTTGGAATACCGTGACGTCTAGTGTGTGCGGTAAACTTGCGGCGAGATCATCCGAATCGTTATCTCGCTCAATACCTGTAAAAACTCGATTCGATGGGATCTTGGACCGTTGGTTAGTACACACCACCACCGTATGCGCCATCTGAAGCCGTTTCGGAAGTGCTCCTGCTGGGTGACGAATCGATGCCTGTCCATTCTTCTTCGGGCCCTGGACCGTCCAAATTCGCTCCGTGCTTCGGTGCGTTGGGTATGTCGAACGCGCTCAAAAATTGCTGACCATGAGCATGCAATATGCTGAGCAGTTCCTTATCGTTTTGTGCTGACATAGTCCAGACCTGAAAGTGTATGGTAATAAATCTGCACATTTACTCCGCATCTCTTTTCCTCTACGCGCTCTGAAGAAGTTCCCTCCTGCACTTTTTTTTTTCTCCTGTCGCGTTTTTTTGTGCTACCGCAACGAGTACATATGATTATTTACGAAAATCTTAATTGAAGTAAGGAAATTCGGCTCTATTTATCGGTCTGGAGAGAAAGAGAGCTCTTGAAGGGCTCGACCTTCTCCTTGTGACTGAGCCAACTCCCCTCTCTATCTTACCCTCAGGTATACCAGTGGGCAGGCACGAGAATGGGCGCGTGGGCGTGTAAACGGTGCAGTGAATAGGCTTGGGTGGGCATGGTGAGCGGGCTGGGCAGGTGCATGAACATGAACGGGTCGAATGAAGTACTTAGCTTTTTAGCCTTGTTTTTTTTTGTGGTGTAGGCGCGAATGGATAAGGCGGGCGGTGAATAGATTGACACGAATACGTGGACACGAACAGGTTGGGTGGGGAGGTGGGTGAGAATGGGTCTGGCGTGAACAAGGTGGGCACAGTACAAGCGAGCTGAGGGTGGTGGGAGCGAGTTGGGGCGGCGGAAGCGAGACGGAGGCGACGTGAGCGAGTGCTTGACAGGGACGTACGAGAACGATAGAGGGCGATGGCGAGTCCAGATCGCCAGCCTATAGTAATAGGCCGACGCATCACCGTGCCAGACCCGCTGGTTGACCATGCAAGGGTACGGGTACAGGTCAGCACTCGGACACCCACAAGTTCACCTGTGCCAATCCCTAGCACTGCCAGACGAGCAAGGTGTGTGCATGAGCTGGCAGGTGAGGTGGTTGGGCGCACGAGCAAACGGGGGAAGTGGGGTGCGCGAGCGAGCAGGACAGCAGCAGCACAACGGTCATGTCATGTCGTCGTCATCATCCGGGGGGTATATAAGAGAGTGAGCTCAGCCTATGATACCCCCACAGGTTGCTCATATCTATGCTACTCCCTAGTCAAGTCCAACACAAAAAAAGCATGGTGGGGAAAGAAAGCGTGCGGGTTGGGAACTTTTTCAAAGTGCACTGGGGAAAAGAATTTTTTCTCGGAGCATGCAAAGTAAAAAAATGCAGAAAAAAAAAGTGTAGAATTACTGACAGAAGCTGGGCATCGGATATTGGACTCATAAATTTGTTTGGCTCAGAGCAGTGTTAACCAACTTCCTACTCGGAAATTAAGCTGATGGACATCCAGGTTGGTTTACGTCTGCTTGGTGTCAGCTGGTTGCATATGTGGGAAAAATTTATATTAACGCCGTTTGCTTTGGAAAAGAAGCAGAAAAAATCTGGTATTACGTGGGATTTGAACTCAAGAATTTAAAGTTCTCATGGCACATGCAACATGCAACCACAAGTCTACTATAAAGTCCACTCACTCAAGGTCTGAATGTATCATTGGAAGCATGCAGGTGAATATGAGCAACCTGAGAGACTATCTTTTTGCCAAGTGCACAAGCACTATACATACATTACCATCTCAGATTTTGAGTCAGTGGGCCTGTAGATTAATGGCTGCATGTTGCATGTTGCATGTTGCATGTGCCATTGAGAACTTTAAATTCTTGAGTTCAAATCCCATGTAATACCAGATTTTTTCTGCTTCTTTTCTGAAGCAAACAGTATTAATATAAAATTTCCCCACCACTTGACAGAAAACCTCACATGCACCACTGGCTGACACCAAGCAGACATAAACCAGCCTGGATGTCCATCAGCTTAATTTCCAGGGGTGCATGGAATTGTTCAATGCCACCCCCCCAATGTACTTGATTGCAAAAGTTAACTGCATGGGTATATCCTTGAGTGTCCGTGCACATACTCGTACCCATACCTGGCACGGGTTGATACCGAGATGTATGGGATACCCATGGGTTTGGTTGGGTTTGGTTGAATTGCATCGTGCTCACAACAACGTGGATCGCCATTCTACTTGCTCGTGCACCTGACCGCACATGCGCATCTACCCAGACAATGGATATAACGTGGCGATCACGTTACGGCAACGCAACGGCAGACGGGGCGATGACAACACGTCAACTGCGATGTCGTAATTGTCATAGAGTCATCATGCGCTGTCCTCGCCGTCTGAGGGTGAGGCACGAGCGAGCTGGGTAAGTGGGTGAGACTCACGAGTACGGTACCCGCACGGGTTACACTACCCGTGCTATGCATATAAGTTGGGAGCCACTGCAAAGCAGATGGGGGACTTCATCATCCAAAGATATGGCCAGAAACGTACAAACAAACACATCCACTGGCAGTTGGTGGGAATTGCTTGATGTCTTCCTGAGAAGAGGCAGGATTGACCAACGGAAGGAAGGGCGGATCAGTAAACGCGGATGTCTTCCCGACACCCTGTAGCATGGCGCTTGATTTACTAGACCGACCAAAGACTTCACTGGCGTGGTTTCAGACCTCAGATGACGTAGGTAGAGGTGTTACGGACATAACGGCCATGAAGTGTCCGAGTCTCGTGCGCAACGTGCCAACTTGTCGGCGTGACTACAGTATTAGCACTGGATCCTGACCAAGGCTTGCAGTTTTTTTATAACGTCCACTTCGACAAGTATATGTACAGCCATTCGGGTTCTTCCGTGCTACATGACCTTACCACTTCATGTCGAAAAACCGCAAGTCCAAGTCTTCTGCAGAACAGAGGCCTCTCGTAGAAATACCCGAAGAGGAGAAACGACGACTGATACGAGAAAGCGGCTTGCTTGAGAGGTTCGAAAGATCCGACCAAAGTCACCCGACGCCCTCGTCTGCGCCAGAGGAACATGACGGACCACCTCCACTCTTCGAAGAAATCTTCAATGCATTCATGATCATAATACCGCACATTTTCTTCCTCATCATGATGGACATGTGAGTGCGGAAATGCATAACCCACACTTGTGATACTAACGACGACGTACACATGGCAAGTTTGATTCACCAACAGTACGCGAAACAACCGTCTTTCCGTGATATCATGGTAAGACTCGTAAATACATTCCCAAGTGCGTTCCATAGCCTGAAGCCATGGTATCGGACTCACACAACCATCAAAAGTCATGGCGCTTTTCATGTTCTACAGTGAGTTCCTCGGTATATACTTTGGCCTCGTGCTTACGATAGCGGTATAGCCAATCGGCACAAGAACAATACGATAACACAGTTTGGGTTGTTCTTATTGTCTCTCGGCGTTGGCCCACGCATGATATGGCTTGTCAACCGCGGATCATGGCTGAAGAATATAGCCCAGGTGCGCCACACCCCTCGCAGAATTGGGAGTTGATCCAGTTATGCAAATACATCATTAGTGCCCTCAGTTCGCAACCATCTGGTTATATACAGTCATCCAACTCAAGTTGTCCCTTGCACTCCTCAGCCTCATCTTGATTGGGTGTTGGTTATGGTGGTCGGGTCTGAAGATATTGCCTTGACCATGACACGACTGTTTCACATGGACTGGATCAATTAGCGCAGACACCAGTAGATTACTATTCGATATACATTGAACCGCAATGTGTGCCACTGATGTAGGCACCCATATGATGGAGTGCACAGCGCACTGGTGAAGGGCTCGCATGATATGGGGCAAGACTATTGGCACCAGAAAGAGATACACCTACGTACTGTGGCAGGGATATCATTGTTCTCTGCTCGATGATACGCCCAGTTGGATATGATTTTGAGTCCGGAGGGCACCTTGTACGAGCATACTGATATGACTAGGATCGTGTCTCACTCATATGCCCGTGAAAAGTGCCGTACAAATGCATTACAAGCTGGCGCGGCACTGCTGCAGATCGATCAAACGCCTTCCCCTTGATCGAGCTCACCTATGAGTAGCTCAATCTTGGCCTGTTATGTCGTATCAGCACGTTACTCGACGGAAAGGGACTTCACACGGACGGAGTAGGTGGTGCTACGACCTTCCAGTACTTGGCGTAATACGCGCAATTGCCACTTCAGACGACGATTCAGATTGCGACGAATTGCGTTTCGATGGGTATCCACGCGATCAGCAAAAGCCCTGAAAACCCTGTCATCTCGTGCGAAGTAATAAAACTGAACAGTGTGAGAACTGCGCATGAGCCGCTGCCGGAACCCTCACTGGTATCCGCTCCCCCTCTATAGATTCAAGTGCCATTGACCAGGCGCTCAGCAGTAGGAGGTCAGCAGTAGCATTCGCCACGCTAAAGAGATGTTACTCGGGTGAAGTACTCTGCTAAAGGAAAGCTTCCACTCACTAATCCTCCAGTGAAGCTATGGCATCAGCCTTGCTCAGTTCCTTGGTGGCGAACTTTCGCACTGCGGCAGAAGCTGTACCGACAGGTTTTCCAGCCGTACCCGACCGCAATGCCAATGAAACCGTCGACACCTGGGCCCGTACCCACTTGTCACCTTCACTCATAACCAAAGTCTGCAAAAAGGAAGCTATCAGGTCGCTCTGTGACTTGTGTAGGCCATAATCAATCGCAAGTTTGAGGTTCGTTCCTGATCCAAAATAAATAAATAAGAAGGCAAGACTCATTCCTCGCACTTAGCGCTTTTAACAGAACTCTCGTCTTAGGTAGTTGTACTTGGTTGTCGTCAAGATGATTTATCCAACGAGAGAAGGCACCGAGAAGGACTATCGCCACATCTCTATGTGATTGGCCGATACGCATGGCGTGAAGAAGGGGAGTGGCGTCGCCAGTTTTGCGTAAAAGGAGCTACTGGCCGTTGGTCCCTAATATATTCCGGAGACTATGAGAACTCACCGGGAACGCTCTGTCTCGAACTTCCATGAGAAACATGACGTCTTTACGTTCAATGGCGCTGAAGATTTCAAAGGGCTGCTCAAGTAATCGGTAAGGAACCCCGAGTCCATTTCCCTAACGAAGCGTTTGTACCTGGGGTTCCTTCCATGTATTGGTGGGACTAAGCTTTGGTACGCTGATGCTCCAGGTCGACGGTGTAGACGGTGTTGTCGGAGAGGTACCCGGGGAGATACTATTTTGCCTTTCACCTGTAGAGCCATCCTCGGAATCTTCCAGTGGTGGAGGGCTGGAGGGTGGTGTTGGACTGCGGCGCAGTTGCCGAAGGATAGCCTTGGGAGCGGCCTGGCTGGCTTCGCGCTGCAGAAAAGCTTGAGAAACGTTGGCGATACTGTGTACTGACGAGCGATGGTACGAACCCATAGATGGGAGCCGTGCAGGAAGACAAAAGTCGGAGCCGACTAGATGGCGTGGAGCGCGCTTGGGCTTGGGAGTCTCAGAGGGGAGATGCTCCGCGAGCGAGAGTATTAAGGGAGCATTGTTGACCATGTCAGACACGGGCGGTAAGACCTTTGTGAGAGGTCATGGAACTGGGAAGAAACCGTCAACATCGTTTGGGCCAAGTCTCCTAATTTGAGCGTTTGCCCCGTAACGGTAATAAGGGGTAGCAGTTCTAGTCAACTTAATGACTCACTTTCTTGATGCTCAAGGTTTGGAAAGATAGTTCACGCCAATCGCATCCTGGCTCTCGGGAGCATGATTGCACACGACATATTTCTACACTTGAAACATCTTCTACAGGGCTCACGCCGGAATTGAATCTGAACACGGCTTCTCTTAAGCGTGCCAGACAGTCTTGCGACCAAGATAATGACATTCGGTCTACGAATAGAACGAAAAATTCTGCTTTATCGCCACAAGAGGATCGTTCATTCGCTCCATTTACCTCTGCCTCCCCAGACGAGTTGCTCGAGCTCGCAAAAACTCGCAACAGTAAGCTTGCTAAGACGTTAAAGTTACTTTACTGACGGTTCCCCAGCGATCGTCATATGCAGTCACTCAGATGGTATAGTCTCACTCATAACCATCCTCCATTACTGACATGGCTGGCACGCGTAGATGTTGCCAACCTATCGTCCAAATTTTTGACGTGGGTTACCGAAAACCTGACTGCATCTCACAGCAGAGACTCTCCTCACCGCCGGGTGTCCGTGGTGGTAGTTCCGTAGGCCGGTTTCTCAGAAGTCATCTCTAGCTACGTTCATAACATGGATTCAGAGGCAATGCGCATGTTGATGGGCTGGCAACAGAGATGGCTGTCAGATCTAGCTTGCAAGTCGCTGCGTGCCATGGTCACGAAGATACTCCCGAGCTATTTGTAAATCAGATTGTAGTGTGCTCCGTCGATGCAAGTAGGCTGGCTTTCGTCTTCTCCACTGTATTCACAACTTATCTACAGACATTGCTCAGTCACCTCACTCGGGGAGCCTGGTCGATTTCACATCTTTTCGCTTTTGTGATAACCGAAGCTCATTCAACTTTACGGGAGGGTTTACCGCTAACTGATGCCATGGGATGGTTCTGCAGGAGCCCAAGCATATTCCTGAGGCCCAGAATCCTTGCATTCGGTTCACCGATGACTGGGACCGATCTCGAGACAATGGAGCGTCTACTTCTTGCCGAGACGGTCTACTCTGCTCCGCAACGACTTCGCCCTTTACAAGCTGTCATTCAGTATGAGCACCCTCATACGAGATCACAGAACAGGCTCACCCAGGACATCCATCAATTAGATCCTGATGGGAGTATATGTGCGTCTTTATTCAAGGACGCACGTTACACGTTGCAAGAACTGGGTCCTTGCGCTAGTGATCTCGTATGGCGTCGCGCACTGAAGGAGATCGCGTGGATTCCTGAACGTCATGGGGGTGAACGTGTAGAGAAGGGAGCAAGTGAGATCCGGAATCTCATTGAAAATTGGGAATTTTCAATGCCGAATGCAAATACCACTTCCCGAGGTTTCAACGTCTCCCAAAAATTCTCCCGGCTGATTCAGATTTTGAGGGCATACGAACCTTATGGGGATGACTTCCGTGGTATTATCTTGGGTGAGCGAACTCTTCATCGCGTCCTTTTCTGCTCACACCCCGCAGTACACCAGAGCTGCGTTGCGACCATCATGACTGACATGCTGCGTGTGATGGCCGATGGCCTGGGATTTTTACGCCCGTTCGCTGTGACTGGTAGCCTTCCTGTGATCGATGCCCACTATCAGGTATATTTTGTTCCTCTGCAGTACGCTCGATCGCTCAACCGCTGTTTAGGCGGATATACGGCATGGTTTCAAAACTGGGAAATATAACCTCTTAATCTTGACTAAAACACTGGAAGACTTGGATATCCCTCCCGCTTTGCTTGTCGTCAGGTTAGCTCCCAACCAAAGCATTGCAGGTAGCGATATACATCTGATATTCTACAGATACGATACATTCGAGAGTCAGCTATCGTTCGCATATTCGTGCGCTTATGCATGCCTTCCTTCGAGTCGCCTTATTCACATGGTGGAGAGCGGCAACGATGAGCACCGTCAACTGTTGACACAGTTAGGTGCATTCAATGAGTGGTGGATTCCCGTGGTCAGCCATAGCGGAGGGATTCCTATTCCGCCGTCACCGCTAGAGGAAAACCGACTCCCTTGCCAGTATGGTGACGAAACCATAAGCCCGTGGCCCTACATCGAAGACCCGGTAACAGGGAGACGATTATATGAACATGATGCTCTCGAGGCCCTCTATCGTTTCGTTGCCGTCACGCAGAAACCTGACATCTCTGGTGCACCACTATTAATCACGAGAGAAGTTTCTGTTTCCGAAACTAACAAAGCATGGATCTGTGCTGTAACGCTCCCAACTGGACTACCCGTCGACTATGTAATCGGGCCTACTCGCTTAACGCCTACTCATGCTCGCCGGTCGGCTGCATATGAAGCTTGCGCACAATTGTATGACCATGGCACATTCCACAACAATTTGTTCCCGGTGGCAAAACTTGACCTCAATTTTGAAACAATTGGTTCAACAGCACTTGCCGCAGACAAATTATCGGGAAACCGATGTTATCCCCGCAAGCGATCGCAATTCTGGTCGAATTCCATTCGCCTTTACAAACGCTGTTTATTCCCCTTCGTCGTCTACATAGACCGTGGGGGTGGAGATTATGGTCCAATCGCCCTCTTGACTCGCCAACCACTACCCCATATCTCCCCGTTTCACCTCTTCTTCCCAGGAACATCAGCGACCATAGGAAACCTTCGCGCACCACCTCTCGAGTTGGACGAGCAGCGCATGGAAATCCTTTACTTGTTTACTCTGAGGATATGCCGAGCAATCTCCAACAAGCCACTCGCTTGCCCAATGGAAAAGATGGCTTATATGTTTGCGCCGCTGAAGCTTCCTGAACGAGTTGATGCTCAATCATTGAACCCAGTCAACCTCATGGACTATATACCATGGGATACCATCGAGCTTGCCGGGAACACGTGGATGAAGAAGTTCGATTTAGAGGAGCTCCGTACGATTCCGGGAGGGGTACATGACCTTATCGTGCAAGACCGGCTGGTCGAATTCACCCGGAGGTATTATGTAGCGTGTCTCCGGCATGACCTGACCCCTTTAAGCAAACCTGAAGATAGTCCAGTAAGTAAAAAAATTACTGCTTTGATGGCACGCTTAAACTTCCTCGAGCGAGAGGCAGGGTATGCAAACTTGGTGGAATATTGCAAGGCTAGGCGAAAATGCTTCGAAGGCTTATCTGATTACTCGCAACCCCTCATAGAGGTGTCTAGAGCAGCCGTGATTGGGAATCACCTCAATCCAATCACCAGGGCCGCCGCCACAGAGCCTCTTAAGGCGGCTGTCAAGTGTACGCGTGATTCAACCCTGACAACATCGGGATGCTGACATTCTCCCAGACTTAATTCCGGAGCTGAGTGTCAAGTTTACTATTCCTGCCAGGTGACGAACTAAACTCTGCCAACCGTGTGTGCTGCTCTCAAATACTGACGTGATTTGGATAGCACATTTCGGACGGCGCTTCTTCTTCCCTCCATCACAAAACGGATAGAAGATTTCCTCATTGTTCACGAGCTCAATGCCAACCTATTCAACTATTCAATCCACGAGAATCTTCTGTTGTCCGCTATTTCCGCGCCATCCGCAGGTTTCGAAGTTGATTATGAGAGATTGGAATTTTTTGGTTGGTTGGATATTAGTTGCATCACTCTTTCGGACCTTGGTTCATACCCATTGCAGGAGATTCATTTCTGAAATATCTTGCGTCCGTCTACGTTTTTGTTACCAACCCAGCACAACACGAGGGGGCCCTGCATGCCGCACGCCAACGCATCATCAGCAATAAGGTGTTGATGCAAAATGCTGATCGGATAGGTTTACCGCAGTATGTGCAAAGCAAACCATTTAGCCACAAGTTGTGGTACCCCCCCAATTTCACGGTTGATCCTCTATCCCTGTCAACCGTAGTGGACCCTGCAGGCAGCGGAGATGAACTGGATGTCACGGCGGGTGTCTTGCAGGGCAAAGAACCAGTTGGCCAAGACGAAGACAAGAGTGCGAGCCGCGTCTCCAAAAAGAAGAAAAGGAGATCACGAGATGAGAATGTGACTCAGTGGCTGGGCGACAAGGTATTTGAGGAATACCCTGACCAAAGAAGATGAGTGCTGACGACATCGTTGACTAGACAATTGCAGATGTCACCGAGGCCATTATTGGAGCAGCGTACATGTCCGGAGGGCAGGATAACGCGCTCCAGGCTGCAAAAGCACTGCATGTGCCGATTCCCCTCATCCACCAATGGCAGGATTTCCGTCGGATGGCACTCGCAGTCCCTTCCACTTCCAGTAGGCCGCTCCGTCACGGTACGACGGAAGCCGTCGAGGCAATCATCGGTCACCGGTTCCGCCTCCCCCGCCTTCTTGCTCAAGCATTGGTGAACAGCTTGATTCTGAGGAGACTTTTGCGTGAATGCTTACACGAAAATTTCAGACCCATGCTTCGGTGGAGGGTTATGACGCTACCTGTTATGAGCGATTGGAGTTCCTTGGAGATGCTATCCTTGATTTTCGTATGTCCCGCCTTGTCAATGAAATTTTGGTGCCTAACTGACCTGGCCAGTGACGGTGCAATACATATTCCGTCGCGAGGATTACCTATCGCCCGGTGTGATGACCATGCTGAAGGTAAGTCAGGCATGCTGGGACTGTCTAACCTTTCGCTTAAGACAGTCTAGGGAGCGATGGTTTCTAATGCAGCTCTAGCTGCTTTGTGCGTGTCGTGCGGGCTACACAAGCACCTTCACTTCGACTCGTATGCTCTGGCAACTATGTTCGAGTCTTACGCTGAGCAAGTGGAAGCAAAACGACTAGAAGCGGAGGGGGCCACCGTTGAGAACAGCACGCCTAGGCAACATTGGCTGCAAGTCGAGCCCCCCAAGGTAGTCAAACAGAGCACGGAGACAGGGAGCAGTAGACTGATGCAAATAATTTTAGGCGCTCTCGGACATCGTGGAGTCCATTATCGGGGCCCTTTACGTTTCAGACAACTTCACATTAGATGGAGCGGGTAAATTTTTCAAGAAAGTACTCGAACCATTCTATGACCGGCATATCACATTGAAAACGTTGTCTCATCATCCGACGAAGGTTCTTTTTGAGCTGTTGCAGTCACATGGATGTCGGCAATTTGAGCTCGTGAAGGTGCGAAACGATTTGACGCAAGAAACACGTTGTGATTGTAAGTGGTTGCCCCCTATGGTGGGTCACTGCCTTATGCTTGCGATACGCAGGTATCATCCATCAAACTACGTTGGCTAGCGCCATGGGTTCAACAGCACAGGCTGCGGGGCGTGCCGCATCTGTGCTCGCGTTGGATGCATTGCAGTGCAACCCTGAGTTATTATCGAGGACATGTGATTGTCGGGAAAGCCGACATGCAAACAAAGGGGATCAGGCACGAATTGAAAGGATGCTCGTAGAGATCGAGGACGACGGAAATGTAGCGTGAACCAATTTATTCGGTTTCTGACTGCCTTGCACACACGTACATCGGGGTGGAATTAGAGTGAAAGGGGTAAGAGTTGAATGCGATTACGCAGCGTTGGCTTTCTTCCTGCCAAGCGCCTCGTTGAGCTGGGATGAGAGAGGAAGAGAGAGACTCACAGCTGGAATGCCGCGGCTGCGAAGGGGATACTGAAGCCTGTTAAGAGGAAGAGGGACAGCTTGATGCCAAAAGTGACGCGATTTTTTGGGAACGCAAAGGGCAGATGCTAAGTCGGGAGGGGCCGATGAGCGAGACCCTACCTGGACAAGTGCGACAAGAGCGTACGTGGTATGCGCCATGACCGTGTGCATAGCGTGCGGGGGAGGTGACGCGCAGACGGGGGACTTGGGGACGTGCACGCGCGAGCATCATGGTGGTAGTGAAGGACAGAACGGTGAGAAACTGTTACCGCTCGCAGCAGACGCTTGTACACCCGTCCTCATGACGTCCACCGATAACGCGGTCCACGGGCGACTGCGGAGCGTGTGGCGTTGACAACGGCCACCGTCTATAAACAGTCCCCGTCGCTCTCACTGGCAGAGGCGTCCCGCTTTCTCCATGGCTGTCACCGCAAAGATCGTCGTCCCCGCCACACAACGCGAGGTCGAGATACCGACTGGTCTCTTCATTAACAACGCGTTTGTTCCCTCCGCAGATTCCGAAGAACTCATCCAGTGCGCCGCATCGTTTGATCCTATCTTTCTGATGTTCTGATAACGATAGCGCTATCAATCCGGCGACCGAGGATGTGATTTGCTCCGTCGTCGCAGGTACATCGTCTCCCACTACCCCAACATCTCCCCGTCTAATCCCGTTACCCCTCACAACTCGAGGCTCCCCGAAGGACATCGATGTCGCCGTCGCCGCTGCTCGCAACGCTTTCAACACTACCTGGGGCAAAAACGTCACGGGTTTTGAGCGAGCCCGCTTGCTTGGCAAACTCGCCGACCTCATCGAAAGGGACCAACAACTCCTTGCAGAAGTCGAGAGTCTCAATAACGGCAAGCCAGTCAAGATAGCCAGGTAACAACATATGCTTCGTCGAATCAGCAAAATCCCTTGACACATTTCCGTAGGGACTTCGACATCGGTGACAGTATTCAATGCCTGCGCTACTACGCCGGATGGGCAGACAAGATTACTGGCCAGGTGATTCATACACTTACGCTGGCACCTACTCCGCGTTTCATTGCCATCACCCACACTAGACGATAGAAGTCGACAACAAGAAGAAACTCGCGTTCACCAGACACGACCCAATTGGTGTTTGTGGACAAATGTAAGAAGGGATCTGTCTGCGTTTGACTCCTATTGATACGGCACAGCATCCCATGGAACTACCCAATCAACATGTGGTAAGCCCATTCGCACGTTGGACAGGAGTAGTACTGTATTTAGTTCCTTCATATTTAGGGCCTGGAAAGTAGCACCCGCCCTTGCATGCGGATGCACTATCGTCATGAAGCCATCCGAATTGACCCCACTCACAGCACTCTTGTTGTCTAAGCTCATCGTCGAGGCTGGGTAAGACTGCCGCAAACCCTGCTGCCGTTATGTAAATCATTCATTTTTCCTGGACAGATTTCCGCCTGGTGTGGTAAACACGATCCCTTCTCTGGGGCCCGTCGGCGGTGCGGCACTTGCGGCACACAGGGATGTCGACAAGGTGGCGTTCACTGGATCCACTGCAACCGGTCGTAAGATTATGGAAGCTGCGGCAAAGAGTAACCTAAAAAAAGTTCGTTTACATGCTGCTCCCGCGAGGCAATAGGCATCCGGACAATGCATTGAAAGTGTTCAAAATAGGTGTCGCTGGAACTCGGGGGAAAGTCTCCGCACCTTATCTTTGAGTCCGCGGACCTCGAGCAAGCGGCCAACTGGGCGTGTCTGGGTATTCTTTATAACACCGGTCAAGATTGTACGGCGGGGTCCCGTCTGTACGTGCAGGATTCTATTTACGACAAGTTCATCCCCTTGTTGGTCCAGAAAGTAAAAGAACTCGTGATCGGGGATGGCTTTGACGAGAAGAGTGGAGGTGGCCCTGTTGTCAGCCGATCGCACTTGACTCCTTCATTTCAGGCTGATGGCTTTTTGCACAGGTTTCTAAAGTTCAATACGACAAAGTTTGGGGGTACATCGAGAATGGTAAGGCTCAGGGTGCGAAGCTTGCACTTGGTGGCCAAAAACGCTCAGGCAAAGGGTTTTTCGTGGATCCAACCAGTAAGCGTTGTTCCGGCCGAGCTCTTGAGTCCCTAGAGACGAAAGATTACGTTGCAGTATTCACGGACATCAAACAAGACATGAACATTGTGAGTTTTTTTGTTTTGATACGTTTGGGAGACTCCGTTGAAGTGTGATTCAGGTTCAGAATGAGGTATTTGTAGGGTATTATAGGTCTTCGCAGCGCGTTAAAACACCCTAGATATTTGGCCCTGTACTTTCAGTGGGCAGATTCAAGACAGAGGAGGAAGCGATAGCCCTGGCGAATGACACCACTTATGGTCTCGGCGCTGGGCTGCACTCGAGTGAGTCCAACACGCGAAAGGCGTGCGACACGCGGGGGGGCTAAAGACGAACGCCTGCAGACGACGCTAGCCAGTGTATGAGGGTCTCGTCTTCCTTGGAGGCTGGAACAGTGCGCGAGGTTGTCTGCCCGGTTTGCACTAAAGTCTGATGGTCCACTCTAGGTTTGGGTGAATCAGTACAATCTTCTGAACAACAACGTTCCGTTCGGCGGAAAGAAGCAAAGCGGAATAGGTTTGTCGTGTTGGATCAGCCAGTAGGGACGAATGGTTTGACGTTGTTTTCAAGGTCGTGAGCTCGGAAGCTACGCCCTAGAGGAGTACACGTCCGTCAAGGCCGTCCATTGGAACTTTGGGGAGACGCTGGAATGGCCATTGTAGGAGGGGGTTGCGCCTGGTTGTCTGAGAAGTGTAGCTGAGTGCAAGTTGAGCCCAGTCGGTTCCCACTCCTGTATGTTATCAGATCTATGAACCTGAGAGTTGCACCGCAAGCCAAGCAGTGTACACAGGCATCAACTCAAGTTACAGTGCGGTGACCCGACGGGCCCGAAATGACAGAAATGTGGCGGACACGAGCAAAGAGATCGCATTCAACCCTGCCCACAATCGATCCCTTTATGTAACTCTCTCCTTCAATCTCAAGTACCACGGCCAAACACGTTATACATCCCAGCGTGGCTCATCCCCGGCTGCTCGCTCTCGTGCTGTCTAACACAGGAGGACGCGTCAAAAAGTAGTCCTGGCGTTAACATGCCTCCTTACCTCTCAAAGACTATCCCTGCAGTATATTCCTCCGCTGCGTGTCCCGCAAACGCTGCAGCGTCCCAATAGTACCCCTCTTGCGAGGGTATCGGATACGAAAAGTTCGAGATCGCCGACGAAGCCTGCGGGGTTTCCAGTCCAGCCCATGACTCAGGGGCAGATTCCACGGCCATCAGCGGCAAAGGACCTTGCTGGGCGACAGTCGCGGTCTCGACGGACTCAAACAAACTACAAGTGGTGTCTCGTCTCTCGCATCGGTGGCAACGCGTAGAATTGCCGTCGTATTCGCACTAACGTCGCCATGAGTAGGGAGTCAACCAAGAGAGGGTCAACCAACCTTTTTGTGGCTTTTACGACAAGACTCGCATGCCTCTCTTGCTCTTTCTGAAGCTGACATGATTGCTGGGTCGTTCGTTGTGGGAGATAAAACCGCCTCGGCGACCTAAATATACGCGCGAAGAGAAATGAAATGAACAGAGGCATGCCCATGGTCAAACCTCTAGATCGGAAAGCCAGTGCGCCAGGATCAGCAGATGAGGGGCGTGGGTCACGACTTGGTGAAACAAACCATTCGGATCTTCGTCTGTGTCTGGGAGAGGTCCTGTGGAGACACCACAAGTGTATCATCGTGGCTGCGCTCACCAAGAATTGACGGGGCGGTGTACACGTTGCCTGCCAATCTACGCGGGATATCAGAGAGCGACTGTTGTTCCACTCCTATCTGCGCTGCAGATGGCACCGAACGCACGGAGCAGCGAGGTTTTGAGTGCAAATTGTGACAAGAATGGTTCCTCGAGTCGCTTGCGCGTCCAGATCTCGTCTGATCGACCCGTGCTGCAGTCAAGGTGGTTGGAAATCACGTTCCCTTCGAACCTGAATAGTAAGTGCGTCCTCAACGGAGCCTGGACATTGTCCCGGACAGGAAGGCACAAGCAAGACATTTACCTCAGTCCAGCCTCACGAATCAGGTGAGTGGCAACCATTTGCTGATCAAGTTCCTTTTTTGCTTCTATGAAACCAAGTTTGCACCAGACAGGTGACCCCGCGTTAGTCGCTGCGCAGTAATCAAGTTGTCTGAAGTGGGCCACTAAGCCATGCGACGAGAGCGTGCGTTCATGTGCCTAGACATCTAAACACACACATGCCTCTCCAAGAGCGGATGAGCGTCCAGTAGGAAATGGTAATAAATAGCATAGCACGAAAGAGTCACAACGAAAGAGAAACGGTAGTAAATGTCCATAGAGTGAGAGAACAAAAGGGAAAAGGCGGTATCGAGGGCATATTGGTCAACTAGGTGTTACCTGAGTAGGGAGTCTCATCTCGCTCGTCACCGGTGGTGCCTGCGTCGCTTGAAGGGTACCTATTGAGTGGCGTGAGACATGAGATAAAGAAGCTCGAGTGAAAATCAACAACCCCAAGTTTGGTGCGCCATCACACCCGTTCTGGGGGACATAACCGGACATATAAGTATTGTCGGGCCTGATAATTCCGATGAGCCAAAGTTAGCGAGGAGGTGCGATCGACTGACGTAGGCTGTCCATAGTAGTCCTGTCCATAGTAGCTAGACTCCAAATTGCCGGAATCTTGAGCAGCATTTGGGCTGGAGGGGTGTGTTAGGAGGGATACAAGGGCGAAAACTAGCGTCTCACAAGCTCTGCTGGTAGCCTTCCATAATCGGCGCGGCAGGTAAAAAGTCGGGTGTCTGAAGCCTGAGAATTTTTTTTTTTAAATTCTGAAGCAGCGAAGCCGTGCAGATGGAGTACACGTACGGAATCTGTCCTGGCGGAAGAATAGCGGCGGTACTCAAACCTCGCCCCTGTTCCGAATGCATGACAAGCGGAGACCACCCTCTCATCGGGACTTGAACTGACTCGGACCGCTGTGGATATTGGATGTTGGTCTCAGATCCCAGTGTCAGTTCTTCGGTGGCGCCACCGACGGAGTGCGGGGCGATAGGCTGTCGAATCGGTCCAGGACCCTGGGCCCCGGGTCCTACGCTAGGACTCTCGGAGCGGGCAGCCCGG
>JBBPKV010000131.1:4976-20625 GCA_038089455.1 Tylopilus cf. leucomycelinus
GCGCGTCATTCATTGATCGGGGGTCATTCGGAGTCAATACGAGGTATAATACATGTCTCTGGAGAGTGAAATAAGACCAGTGGGTCGCCTTAGGAAAAAAAACGGAAAAACATACGAGACGTTCATCATAGCCACGGTTCCCATCCATCGACTGACCATCATGTTGGCAATCCGTGCCAGGGACGCGCTGAGCCGCGCCTTGCGTCATGGTCTTGTGTTCACGTCATGTTTAAGGGCCCATCGATGACGACTTGATCGGGGGGAGAGGGGACCTGCAAGCAGACACGCCCGCATCGGACGTACACATCGGCGCAGGAGGTGCACGTCGAGATGAAACACGGCCGGATATATAACAAAAAGCGCGCTCTCATCGACCTGCGACCCGGAGGGGGGCGGGAGGCGCCCCTGCGCATCTCGTCAACGCGACAATGGGACTGGGGTCGAGTTGGGATACGATTTGTCGGCGGTCTCGGGGTAAAGCGCGAACGTGGTCGCGTGAAATGATTTGGCAACTTGGGCCGGTGCTGGAAAAAAAAAACGTCTGTGAGAAATGCATTCGTCATCAACGCATCCCCCGACGCACGGATATCTTTTAAAAAAAAGAAAGGAATCCTTTTTTTTTCGAAGATGGAATGCTTGCCATACAGGAGCGGGCGTGCATGCACGATAAACGTGCAGCCTGATCAAGCAGTATCGAGATATGATATGGGACGACGGACGATCGTGGGCCTCCGGGACTACCCTATTTTGCCAAAGGGGGGTGCGTACCATATTTGGAAAGACATGGGGGTGAGAAAGATTAGACGGGTAATACACGTCTGGAACAACGCCGCTGCCATGAGGCGCAGTCGAATCACGCTTCAAACTCGACTCGTCTCCCCGCATGACGGGGCACATCGTCTGGCGGAGAGTGGCGCCGTCCATGACATGCGAGTAAGAAAGGGGAACCGCATGACGAGCGAGACGGAGTGACGTGGCCAAGGGGAGTGTCCGAACGCGGACACCACGAGGAGATAGTACGCATCAAACGGCCATCGGGATTCCTCGGACGAGCACCATCTCCTCTCGCGAAAAAGCGTGGAGGAAAATGGGAAAAAAAAAATCAGCTCACCTGGACGTTTGCCAACACGTGGCGGACCCCATCCGTCCTTCGCATCCCGCATCTGCGAAAGCCTAGATAATCGCCGCCCCTCCCGCCTCCAGCGACAGCACAGATGTGTCTGTAAGTGACATACCATGACTCGCTCTTTCCACGAGGATGCGGCAGAGAGCAATCTGGAAGCAATTGTTCCCCCACAGTGGCGAGCGATCGCGATCAACTCACCTACAAGTGGACAGTCAATCGCCTTCTCCCGTTCGTTCGGTGATAACGCGCCTATTGCGCTTACACGCCTGCCTTTTTCTTTCGAACGGTGCGTATCACGATCATGCCTCGTGTCGGCTGGCTCCCCGAGGGTAATCTGACCCGGCCCATTGGATGTGGGGCCACCGTCGTAAGAAGGTAAAAGACGAGACGGGCGACTTCTCGACCGGGAAGTGACTCGAACGGCCTGGGTTGTGCCGTAGCAACCCGCGGTTGACGCAATTCTTGGCCCCCCACCGCCAGGGGTCCGGTCCACACTTTTGGATATTCGTTTCAGAGGCAAGAAGAAGCGACCGAGTCATTCATCGTCGTCAAAGCCGAACGAGGCGAAGTCGTCGAGACACGGGTAGGCATCGAACATGCACGTATGGCGCCACAGCGACCGTCCGATCGGACCTGGACGGGGGCGGGTCGCATTCGCTATAACTGACATTCCGTCCTATAATCACACTCACACGCGAACTGTGATGGCACCTGAGGGTGCAAGAGATGGCGCGGACGCATAGTCAAAACCAGCGAACAATGGCCTTCGCTATTCAAGCACTATATAGGCATGTGAGCCATCACCGCGAGGTCGACGGAGCGAATGGTCCGACGCACGAATGCGATTAGAATGTTCCAACGATCAGCGCGAGAAGTTAGGAGGCGGTGCCTGTTTCCGTGGGACGATGTTAGTGAGTCAGATGCGTTGCTCAGGTCGGTAGTACCCATTCATCTCCACAAAGTGATGTGGGATTAAACTCAATTGTGCACTAGCTGGGTTGCTGGAGGTGATAAATGATATATGAACACCTTCTCTGGTTATCGGATGGGTGATGTGACTCAATGCCTTATCAACCTCGTCGCAAGCACTTGCCAATTCACAGACGAAAGATAAGTATGTATAACCGGAAAGTAAGCTCGTTTGGGCATTCCGACAGTGACAGTATCGGTCGCTGACACACGGGTTCCAGGTGAGCACTTGCTCTTTGAGGCCAGAATCCGGAAACAGACGCTGAGACGTAACCTCACCGATCAGGCGTAGAGTGCGATTTTGGCTGGCGGATACCCTGGCAAATGAACGCGCCCTGGCCACGTGATATCGATGTGATAGGATTAAATGTGAATGGATCGGCCCACACCAAAATAGACCAGAGTTCGATGTGCATGAGTTGCCAACATGGTCGAACTCCACCGGTCACATCAAGAGCAATCGACCGGTGTCGAGTCATGCTTGCGCGAGTAGCAATGATGACGGAACAGCAACTTATCTCCTATGAATGCATTCATTAACAACGAACATCATTTATCCAGCACGGAAACTCAGTCTCAGTCGCGGCGGGAATGCAGGATGATGCGACTGTTCCGTGCGTGGAAATAGCTGCTTTAACCCTATAGAGCGAACAATGCGAGATTAAGTAGATTCAAAGAGAGAGCGCGCCTCGGACAATTTGCGCCGCATGGAGGGGAGGGCGATGCGTGACAGGGGCCAACGTGGCATGTTACGCCTGCCAAGCACGAATCGACCCACTTCCGTGAAGCGTGGTACATCCTTGCGCCAGTACCCTCGGCCACGGACCGTTCCATGGTGATGGGACTGGTTTTGCACGGGGAGAACCACAAATGCCAAATAGAATCGATCCTACTTTGAAGTAAACAGCGCTCAATTTCGCCAAGGGCTGCCACGGAACACAAGTTCGATGTTTACATGGTGACTTCTCGTCGCGAAATTGCCCCATCGCATGGTATAGTCCACTAGCTCCCATGGTATGGAAAACGGGATTGGCATCCAAGGCCTTTGCATGATCCGGCCGATCGTCTACTCGGGCCGCGGGCATTCGGGCGATGGGCTGAAATATAGTGAAATGGGCGGTCCGGGAAGTTACTGAACTTACGGGACAAAATGGAGGGTACTTGCGCTCCGCAGAACCCAGAACATGTCAACGAATGCCGAACGGAAGTGCCACTAGGTGCCAAACTCGGACACGCACTACCATTAGCCGTGGATTCCTGCAAAGTCAGCCTGAAGGAAAATGGTGGCAGACAAGCTTAGTTGCTGACTAAGCACTTGAACTCAGAAGTGTTGGTTACGAGGTCCTCATCTGCTCTTTTCCACATGCTTTAGGGTTTGATCTCCTGCTCCTTTTCCCCCCAAGGGCTCTGGAACACGCCCAGAGCAAGCCCGATTCGAACGGGGCGTCGGGGCTCTCAGAGACCATGGTTGCCAGGGCTCTAGTGGCTTGGTGCTGCGGCTTCCATGCTCGACTAACCTTGCGCATACGACGAACCAGCCGTTCTCGCGCCTGACCCCTACACCGGCATTTGCTGGGTTCTAAAATGGATCGAAGTTTGGACGCCACTTTGGAGTTCCTTGCGGTGCGTACCCCATGATTACATTTGCGCGCGAATTGAACGGAGGTCGTCGCGGGAGTGTCCCCTTTGAACGCCACGGAACACGAAGGCCTGCCAAGATACTATGGAAGCGACCGTCGGCCCTGCTTGGTAAGCATCCGCGCCTCAGTTCCGCTCGTTCCGCACGCCGTTCCTTGAGAAACCGAGCCCGCTCAACGTTACACGTGTAACGTCAACGACGCTTTATCGTGATCCGAAAAAATCGCTGCTCCTTTCTACCAATAGCGAATGTGGCGTTTCCCCCTCAAGATGACGGAGTCTCGCGCCTTCTTCAGGATCACCGCAATATTTACTGCCATGGCTTGATGAGTCTGTGCCGACTGTGGTATTTTTTTCTCACTCACAACATCACAGTGGCGCCGCCCGGGACCCATTCACATGCCTCACAATTAGAACCCCCAAACATTAATTGATGGAACCTGCGTCGACGTCTAGAAGCAGTTCTGAATGCCAACATCGTACACCCTAGTGTGTGGACGAAAGAAGTGATACAGGACGATTGCAGCACTTCCGTTGAATCTATTCGCGCCCATTGAGGATGCTAGCTTATCCTTCAACAGTCTATGCTATTACTTGCTACGTCACCTACGCTCGTTTCTTCGCTTGCAGCGACACCGCAGGTATTCACATGCATTAGAAGCACTGCCCTGTATTACGGCGCATCCTTCGTCGGGAATGTCACTTCTGACCATGTCAATTTCTCTCCCAAATGGTCACATTCACGATCGACTGAGAAGTAAATTACTTCCGGGGGGATAAGTCTGAATATCAGAATAAATAAGTGGAAAATAATCGCCAATTCCGCGCCAGAAGTGCCCCATGTGGTCCTTGCGGTAAATGGATAACTTCTATGTCCATCCGATATGATAACGGGCTCGTCGGATCCATATGTCGTCTTACCGTCCTCTCGGTTCGTTAGCACCCATTTAGATCCCGTCGGCCCCCGGCGGCCATATCCGGAACAAAGGGTCCAAACCTCGAGTGAGAAAAAACCACCTCGAGCGAGGAAAGAAGTGATTCAATGGCTCCACCGAGGACCTAGAGCAACTACATGCCTGACTCGATCGAAAGGACGCACGTTGCGCTGACCAATTCGAGAGCGAAGTGGATTATGAGCGATCTTCTCCCGCTGGGCTTGATGGTTGTCAAGCGAACGGAACTTGGAGGCAGGGTGATTGATAACCAACAGGTCAGGCGTCCTCTCGCAAGAAACGTTCGGTACGAGCTCCGTTGAGTCGAGGACCTGAGCTTTCAACGGAAAGGGTAAACAATTCAGGGGCCACCTACGGAGGCAGTTGATAGCGGTAAGCAAGTGGAGCTTGACGCGCTTTCAAAGTCTAATGGTCACACGGAACATGCCCTGGAAAGAGTCAGGGTCAATAACACTCCAAATACATCCTCTTTTTCCCCCCTCCAACGAACCAGCTTGGGGATACGTCGGTGATTTCATGATTGTTGATTAATGACGTCTAGACAACGGTCATGTTGGCCCAAGGCGAATGACAGAGGTTGCTTGAACTTCTGCGTCGGTGTTCACTGTCGCTGTGGCAGGCGGATTACATCAGCTCTTATGCAAACCCAAACCGAACCCTGGAACAGGGTTAAGGTTACTGGCCTTCCAGCTCCCCCTCATGTAAGGCACGCTTGTGTTAATATTGAAAGGCACCTCTGACATTTGCGCTCCAGAATGACAAGGAAACGCCGCCGACCGACTTCGCCAGAGCGAGATGTTGCAGTTCAAGTGGACGGTCACGACGCAAACACCGTCAACATGGATGGACTTTCCACGCAGGCTTCAAAGAAACTCAGGTTACTCGCCGACCACAGCCTCCGTTCACCATTTCCAGATTTCATACGTCCGTCCACGGAGGACGTTTGGGCTGTGTATGCGCTTCTGGGGTCGCACACGCCAGGAGGGGCTCCCGTCCACAGCACATCTCTGGCAACGTCGAATTCCGCCATGACATGCGGACAAACGCCCAATGTCATCGACGCACTCATCGGCACGATCCTCTCCCAAAACACCTCGTCTGCAAACAGTTCCGCCGCCAAACGCGAACTGGACAACGCCTTTGGTCAGGGTGAACCTGGGTTCGAAAAGATGGCCCGTGCAGACAGGCAGACGATAGCGGATGCGATCCGTTCGGGCGGTCTCGCGAACCGCAAAGCAGAGATCATCCAGGGTGCGTTGGTCGCAGTGAAGAAGAAACACGGACGCTACGACCTCCAACATCTCGCAGCGCCGGACGTGACCGATGAGCACGCGATGCAAGCGTTGGTCTCTCTGGACGGCGTCGGTCCTAAAACGGCAGCGTGCGTGTTGTCGTTTTGTCTTGGACGGCAGGCGTTCGCGGTGGACACGCACGTGTTTCGGTTGTCGAAATTGCTGGGATGGGTCCCGAAAACCGCAGACCGCGTTGGAGCGCAGGCGCATTTGGAGCTCAAGATTCCGCCCGAGCTCAAATATGGCTTACATGTGATGATGGTCCGTCACGGGCGTGCTTGCCGTGGATGCAAGAAAGACGGGAGAGGACCTTGCCCTCTGAAGAATTGGCTGAAAGAGAGAGCGTCCGCGCAATCCAATTCGGAAGAAAGGGTCGAGGAAGACTAATATATGTTCATGGGAGTCCGTCGACTCGAGTTACGCCTTTCCCAAGCAAAAGATTCATGACTCCCATCCTTATCTATCTGACAGGGTCCATTAATTCCTATATGTATACAAACCGACTCAAAATCTAAGTCCACATCTCCTTCGCGTAGAATTCGAGAGATGTGTAAAGGCCGATCGCAGGTTCGTTCGACTTCCTCACATATCATGTCGCCTCAGAAACATTGAATCGTGTCTTTGTGGATTGCATTGACCCCCCTCTATCTATCAGCTGGTGAACACGTATCGTGTGGTAGCGCCATACGAGCAGTTGTGAGTAGTTGACGCCCAACCTCTCGTCCTTGGTATTCGAAGAGCACGGATAGAAAGCTCACACGCGAGTGCGTCGCATCCTTGATTGCCTCGTTTCTAGGGGAAGAAAGGCAAAGGACGTTTGTCATCCTCCCTCGTGACTTACACCCCGTGTAGCTCATCGCGACGCGTGATAGTTGAGGCCCACGGGGAGGACGCACACGTTCAAGAATAAAAAGCTAGTGTGACGCTAACGTCTTCAGAGGTGGGGGCGGAAAATCTTAACAGTGATCGATGGAGCATGTGGATGGAACCGCAGCGAGCACCATCGCTCGCTTCGCCATCATTCACCTTTTTTTTTCGAAAGCAAGGTTAGGCGAGACGAAAAGAGGGGAGTCTGCAGGATGAATCCCAATCTGTGAGATTCAAATGGTCAGGTTCTTCCTACCGTGTTCAATGTATCCAGAGGGAACATTGCTGGGCTGTATGCTCTCTTTTCATTTATACTCTCTATGGATAAGCGAGTCAAGCGGTCTAAGCTCCTGCTAATGCGACTGTGACTTATGCATGCGCGAATGTCCCCGGAGCTCGTGCCAGTTGGTCGGGCGCCTCTCGGCAACGACGGGTGGAGGATACCCCAGACTGGCTGTGGCAAGTCTATGTTATCATTGCCGTCAGCACGCACGATAATCACGAATGAGCACACCTCTTGTGTTGCATTCCGAGGAGTGCCCGTCGAATTGTTCCCAGACGTAAAAATATCCGCAGGGTTCACACACATAACGCCTGCGCGGCTTGTTGTAAAGGTCCCAGGCGGCGGACGTCTCACAACTGATTACAAAGGTACCGGATCAACCAGCGGAGTAACTCATCGATACCATGCTCCAGTCTAGAACTCTAATTCTGCTTGTCGGGGGGGGGGTTGAGATGTACAGCCTCTGTCATGAGTCCCCAAGGCATCCAGTTGAACGCCACAGTTCTACATGTCATCATGACCTGCCATGGAAAGCGATGGAGACGCCATCTCCAGGCGCAAGGTGTAAACAGCAACAAGGTCGGTCCGACTGGGAAGAAATAGCCAAAGAAAAGAAGGTTGGTTGCGTGATTGGTGTACGAGTCTAGAACGTTTCTTTGTTGTTCATGTCCAATGAAACTCATTCCATTCATCAGAACAGCGTTGGAATGAACTGATACCGCTTTGTCAGGGGGAATACGGTATCGACAATGCCGTCATCAGGCCCACAGGAACATCATTTCCGGGGATCGTCTGTCGTCTGATAATAAGATGATTCATCAGCATCTGCGTGTCTTTGTCAGACCGTCCCTCTCACTGTCACTTGGTGCGTTCTTAATTTTCTCCCGTGGAGAGCTCAGGACCATTTATGGCTTTATTCAAGCCTTTGAAGTGGGGTTCGACGAAAGAATTGATGTACTCATGTACAGCATCTTGATTTCACTCCTCCTGGGAGGATGATGGCACGGTTGTAGTCTCTGTTGCAGCGGTAACTCGTGCCTTTCCGCTTGGGTGTTCAAACCTCGGAAGTATACCCTCACAGTTTTTACCTAGAAACGAGGTCATTGGAAACCGAAGAGTTATAGTCGGTCCTCGAAGCACCTAGGAGGCAACCAACAGCGGGACTTCGACAGCGCAGGTTACACGACGTGACGTGTGACGTGTGACGTCCCGAGCCGGGCGTGCTGCTGAAGAACTGCAACAACCACAAAGACGACCTTGACCTTGCCAACTTTCCTTGCCGAGAGTCGCAATAGCCCTTGCGGTATCACACATAGAGTTTCCAGCATGTTGTCCGCCACGTTGAGGAAGAAATTCCGTATTGGCAAGGCGAGGCGACAGCAGTAACACAGGTCTGATTTGGAGGCGACCCTTGTTCGCTCACTCCTACAGGATAAATGATCACTCTCGGGCATGGCGGACTTACACCAAGGGCCTCGCAACATACTGTCATCTTCCCGGAATTTTAAACCCGCGACCTCGCTTCAGCACACCCGGCTTCTGCGCATCGCAATTCGCACCTGATGGCGAAGGGTATCGCGCTGAAGTGTGCTATGTCCAGGCCGTCGAGGAATTGTAAGGAAAGCATGTCTTCAAGGATATCTCCGCTATTGACCTCTTCCTTTGTTATCGTGTCGAGGGAACCAATGTAAATAATGCTTATTTTCTTCCTCAGATCTGCCAGTGGGCGTATGGTCCGTGTGCAGGTTGCGTCCGGGCTTCACGAAACGCATGATTCATCAACGTCTTGCAAGATCTTCATGTACTTTATGTCCACGGTCTTTCTTGATTAACGTTGCTATGCTCGTCTCGCCACGGCAGTTTTTTCAAAAATAATATGATGGTTTACGGTGAACGTCTTCCGGGGAACCTAAAACTTGAGACTAACGTTTATGAGTATTGCAGAATACCGTCACCCGCTGGTATCTTGGGTTCATGCGACCCGTGAGCCAGCTTGCTTAGCGCGCACCGTGGCGTCTGTTGCGAGAGGTCAACCCGGGCTGGAGAAGACATATACACGTGTGAGCTCTCTCGACTGAAGTGTGACAATGTTCCGCAGATTACCCTTATGAGATGATCGCATGACTACATTCTCCCCCAGGTTGTGGTAATACCAGATAGAGCTATGATGACATAACGAGCCTAGTGGGTACAGTCATGGTCTGTGAGTCCGTCTACTTGCGATCGAAGCCTGATCTCCATCTTATTTGCGCTCGAACGGAGATCTACTTGTCGATGGACAGGTACTCCCAACTCATCTGAACAGATCTTCACGTATCTAGAAAGCGCAAGATCCCAAAGCTATCAGAAAAATCAAAGATGAGAACATCGCTAGTTATGCCGCGCAAGGGGGAGGTAGTCGAACAAGTCCGTATGTGTGACGACGACCGCGAGTCCGTACAGCCCGATGGCGGTTAAACCTGGATAGCGCCCTTCCGCAGTGCCGCCTTCGCGATTCCAGATGAACTGTGCAAGAGCTGTGCAATTATTATTGGGGCAAAGGGCCTAGCCAACCTTGGACCACAAGCTATTTCCGCGCATCCTTTTTTGTCTGGTTCGGCGACTTCGCTGACTTGGACGGGTCGATCCGCGACCGTAACGCCAACAACGACTCGGATGCCTCGGCGACACCATGCGTTCTGAGAAGCACATCGGGTTGTCCTTTCATTGGTCTCGATAAAGACAACGGCGTGGTGATACGGAAAGAAGGCTGCACGGCTCACCCGACGATTACCATGATTTGAAGTTTTCTTCTTCGAGGCCCCGAGCCCTCTCGGCACATGTACGTCGTTTTGTTTGGATCCTCTCCATGACGTGGGCGACTTCCAAGATGCGATACTTTGCACACACAAAAATCGGTCCGAGTCTGCTCACGTTGATTGTCTGAAGTTGGCCGCGTACCCAGTCAGGCCTAGCACTGTGCGATGGAGTCCGGGCGCCTGGTGGCAGACGAATCCGGGGTCACAGTTGCACACCAGGAGTATTTCTTCAAGCGGGTTTCCTAGTCGGTCCGGGTGATGTTTTGAGTCGATGACAGAGTGTGGGTACAATGTTCGCAAATCAATGAGAAGGACGATATCGTTCTGCGAGCTCCCTCCCTGTGTATACGCCACTCTGTCGTATGTCTACCGTTCCTGGGTACCTGGACAAAGATCGTGGGAAACCCAACCTGCTCATGACAAATCCAACTTACTCATGACAAATCTCAGACATTTCCAACTTTTTTGGTACAGACAGTCCGGACAGCTCAGATGTTCGGAAAAGTCAATTCCCAGACTTTAATATGCGCTCTTGCTGTCCAAGTGACAGCTCGTCACCTACCACTATCTGTTAACATGAGCTCGTGCTGCAACAAGATTTCCCCGAACGATGATGCGGCCATCATCGGTGCCACGAACATGGCTTACAGCAAGAAGGCCCGAGAAGGCACCGCTCAAGTCCGTACGTGACCAATATCCTTGATACTGCTCTAGCGCTCGTCGCCAGCTTTCATCGGCGACCATGTTTTCTGGCTACCAGATTCCGACCGAATCGCAAAGGCGTTTGGATACACCACTGAGGAGCTACAGTCGATCCCAGCGGATTCACATATGGGACTGAGTTGTGGGAATCCCGTCGCAGCTGCGTCGATCAAGAAGGTGGGGCGGTCATACGGACGAATCGTCCCGTCATCGAATCTGATGAATGTGTGCTAGGGAGAGACGGTGCTCGATCTCGGCTCCGGCGGGGGGGTAGACGTCTTTCTCGCTGCTGCCAAAGTCGGTCCTACTGGCCAAGCCATTGGGTTGGACAATTCAGACGTGCGTCCGAACGAGCCCAGATGGTAAGACCATGTTGCTGATCTCAGACGCTAGGATATGATCGCTCGCGCTCGAAGGATCGCCGCGAGCAGGGACCTCAAGCCGCCGCACGTCGCGTTCGTCAAGGCGACGTTGGTCGGAGATCTGCCGATCGAAAGCAACGCGGTGGATTGCGTTCTCTCCAACTGCGTGATCAATCTGTTACCCTCTGCAGGTAAACTCAAGGTGATGCAGGAAGTGTATCGTATTCTTAAGCCTGGAGGGCGTGTCAGCCTCGACGACGTACGCTCTACTATGCATGCCCCTCCGCGCATGACCTTTTATTCTTATGTGACGCATAGATCATTGCTAATAAACCTTTCTCCGAGTCCATGCGGTCCAATGTGGCGGCGTATGTTGGTTGTATCTCGGGTGCTGTTACGCTTGAGGAGTTCCGAGCACTGATGCAAAGCGCGGGCTTCCATGGTAGGTTAGCGCTTGAAAGTGCAATGGCATTGGCGATCAACCTGCGGCTTCATAGATATCTTATTCACGGAGAACCCAAGCGATCTCAATGTCTACCTCGAGGGAGGCGAAACTGGATGCTGTAATCCAGCCAGCTCGGTGACGGGCGTTCCCACCGACCTGGGAGATTTGAACGAGTTGGCAAGTGCGTATCGTACGATCCAAGCGAGTTCGCGTGAGCTGATCGACTCTTGTATTGGGAAGAGTCCTACCAAATTTATGCTACCAAGACGCACAACTCTATCGCCGCCGACCCAGCTCCGGCGTCCGCTCTCAAGAATTGGTGGGACGCGTATCCGGCCCCTATGTCATCCGTGGGCAGCTTGGAATGTGGAGAGGTCGCGGATCTCATCAGGAATCCGGAGCTCAGCAAGAAAGACTTTGTCGTAGTCGACGTAAGGAGAAATGACCATGCAGTGGGTGACCTTGCCGCTGACGCATCGCGCGTGTTTGCCCCAAGGGTTGACGAGAGATCGGCTTAGGGAGGTCATGTCCGCGGAAGTGTCCAACACCCAGCCCAAACTTTCTACGACGACTTGCCATCGTTTTACGAGGCACACAGGGACACGAAACGGGTGATCTTTTACTGCGGGAGCTCGAACGGTCGTGGCCCGCGCTGTGCAAAATGGTAAATTTTTATTCTGCCACGACCTAGGTGGTTATTGTCGATTCACCAACGCATGCCTAGGTATCAAGATTACCTGGATCAACAAGGGAACACCGAGTCGAAGGCATTCTATATGACAGGTGGTGCGACGCAATGGGTCTCGTCCTTCAAGGACCAGACAGATTTGGTGGATTTCGATTGAGAGTTCATACGTACGAAGAATGTGTAATCCATCTATGGAAGATGCTGTATGTCGCTAGTAGTTGACTTTTGGAAATTTGATCGCCATGTCCATGCATACGTCAGCCAGATAGGCTTGTACTCGAAGCGGAGCCGGCGGTACAATTTAAAGTGGGGCCCAGCGTCGATGACGACTTCATTGGCTCCTGCTGGCCGCAGAGTGGGTCCTTGGAGTGCGATGGCAGTACAACTGGGCTGCATTGGCAGGACTGCCAAGGCGAGAACACACGCGCTCGCTACTACACGGATGGGTAAAAACGTGCGACGAAAAAGCATCCGAGATCTTATCTTTAGAAGGGGGGACGGAGCGGCGAGCTCTCGTGCCAGGTTGTAGAGATCGGAAGGTCGAGATCGTCGTCAGGTCTCTCACTAGTGCCAAGGCACGTCGATACGCCGTTTTCTCCGCGGTCCTGCCGAGAGGCTCGTGCGAGTAGAGGGAGACGGCGGAAACAGCCGGGATGGACCAGGCCAGGTCGGACGAGCCGTACCACAAGGAAAATAGCCAAGGTCGTGTTGTGTTTCATCAGTCTGCGGTTGGACGGTCAGCAATTCAACTCGTGAGATAGAGCCGCATCGAAAGCTGGCGTGTGTTGACGGCGACCTCGGAGTACGGTCCATCGACCCTGCATGTGTAGGTCGCGGCTCAGCCAGCGTGTCGCCGCGCTGTCTGGGCTGGACGACGGCGCTGAACAACGTGCTCCCTGTGTAACAAGTCGGGGTATTCAAAAAGAGTAGTTTCTATCCCAATCGTCGGGGCGGTCGCAGCACGCGGTTTCCTCGAGGCCGTCGTTGAGCGAGGCAGTTACTCAGGTTGCGGAGTGTGTCGGGTCACGAGTCGCTGGTCTTGCCGAAGGATCTATTTTTTTTCTCTCTGGCCAACATTCTCTTCGCAAGAAAAGACGTCGACGATGCGGCTGCAAACGAAGAATTTTTTTACGCACCTCCATGGCGTCCGCTGCGGGATGAAACAGGGAAATTCAGTGGACTGGTCTACGGTTATTATCGGCTGAGCTACTCGCATCCCCGGCGTGAGCTGCGGCTACAAGTCGGAGAAAACGACCTCTAAAAGCTGACACCCAAAGCGATTCAAGTTCGGGAAGCGCAGATATTTCGGTGGGAACTGAACGGCCCAAGAAAGCTCGACTCTTCCATCATTCCATCGCCCAAGTTACCAAAGAGAGAATAAAGCACAACTCCACCTCGGTCGACCTGCTGTCACCTCTTCAGACACTCTATCACCATCCGTACGTGCCTTCATCGTCTCTACAGCCCTGATCCATCGACATCCACAACCTCTGCTCGATTTTCTTGCGCGATACCCGACCAGTATCCTCAAACATGTCAGCAATCCGCGAATACGATATCCCACAATGCATCTTGGACGACGACGGTACGCTCTTCTTTGTCGACACTTAAAACACGTCTATCATGCGTTCTCATCAAAGAACTTGTTATCAGACGGCATGCCACCTCTCGTCGACAACCCGAACCCATCGATGACGTTTACCTTCTTCACCGACATGACCCCAATTACCGCCCTGAGCGCGGATCCTACCGTCCCATTCGAAACCGTCTGGGAGAACCCAGTCCCGGCGTCCGCATACCCCGCCGAGCTCCCCGAAACCCAGGTAGCGTTCCAAGGTCCGGACCGCCCAAGCCATGGCAAGAAGCGGGACGCCTCCTACATCCCACGTCCGCCCAACGCCTTCATTCTCTTCAGATCGTCTTTCATCCGTAGCCAACAAGTCCCGGAAAAAGTCGAAGGGAATCATAGCACGCTCTCAAAGATCATCGGTACGTATTTCGGGTCCCATCCATACATCTCGTAAATGGTATCGTGACCGTATGACAGGTAAATATTGGAAGACACTCTCTCGTGACGAGAGGGAGGTTTGGGAGGCCAAGGCTCTTGTCGCACAGGCGGAACACAGGAAACGATACCCCGATTGGCGTTTCAGGCCTGGGGCGAATGCGCTCTCCAAGGTCAAAGTCAAAGATGGGCCTCAGACGTCTAGTCGAAAACGACCAAGTCAAACGGGACGAAAGATCAAGGGAGATCCTGCGAATAAGAAAGCGAAAAGCGGCGACGAGAGATGTGCGATAATTGCGGATCTCTTGGTAGAAGGGAAAACAGGTGTGGATCTAGAGGATGCAGTGAGACGATGGGAAGATAATAATGGTAAGGGTGGTGGTGGAAGAAACGACACTCGCAAAGATGCAACAAGGGCTGCGAAGGAGGACGGAGATGAACAGAGAGAAGTGGCGGTGGCGAACGAAGTTGGGACTCGCGAAAAAGCCATCTCAAAGACGAACACCGGGCCGTCGGCCGCAACTGGCGACCCTGCCTCAATCCGAGCGAATAGATATACCCCGCTTCTGTCGCGTGCTCAGACCCCCGACGCCTCACTTGGCGACCGTTTTCTGACGCCGCCCGCGAATATATTCAAGCGCTCGCTTTCTGCCCCGGCGGGTCAATCTTCCCTCAACCACGTATCCTCCCACCATCGTCACAGCTCGTTTGACAGCGTCTTCGCCAACGTCTCGTACGACGTTGTGGAGCCTCGACATGGCGTGTGCGCACCATCATTCAACGGCGAACAAACAGAAGACCTCGCACATGCCGTATCGGCGGACTCCGTTGGATGTCTCTCCCCCTTGGTTCTCCCATCCGTGCTTAGGGAAGGCGTACCAGCGCGTTGGAACGACGTGAGTACTGATAACATGTCGGTTATTGATATTATCTGTTGAGCACGTAATTATTACAGCCGTATAATCTCCTCGAGACATCGATAGGACTTCCACCCTCTCCTGATTGCCCAGGATTGGCTTATACCCTCCACATGCCCACCGTCTCTCCCGTCGAGGACCGGCCGTTTACGGGTTACAACTTTTGCGCGACCAACCCGGAATTCGGCAAGGCGTTACCCGATGCTTATACCCGGGACACGTATTGCGCGCCCAAGTGCTGGACCGAGTGCGCCGTTTTGCAGGAACAGTTGCCCATCTTTATCAATGAATACGCGGGGGGGACAGACGTCTACGACTGGTGCGCGGCCCACTACGGTGCTTATGCCGACGGCACCAACGATTCATACCACTACCCCACTGACGACGACGCATCGAGTGGAATCGGAAACGACTACACCCATGTTCAGGCGGGAGACTGCCTTCCTGCCATCGCATACTGAGAGACTCCTTACCCCACAGATAAAAAGCCATAGAATATCCACGCTTTGACCGCCTTGCGCGAGGCAAAGCTGCCCAGTTTGTTTTGTGAACGCCTGAAGTGACATCTTGATTTGAATGCTGCTTTTTTTTGGTCTATGCAATC